>CM019177.2:40990916-41069691 GCA_009739505.2 Apolygus lucorum | reverse complement strand
GCCGTACGCGGCACTTTTGCCACTTAGCATTGACCGATTTGATGAAATTGGTATGTAGGCTCCATTTAGGGTCTATTGTGCCCGAAGCTTTTGGTTGATGTAGGTCACTTCTAAGGGTTCCAAAATCAATTTTGAATTTTGAAAACGCGCCCTAACTCAAAAAATTTCAATATAAAGGTATTGTTTTTCTTTCAATTTAAGATTCTATAGAATGTTTAGAATTTTTTGAGACCACGCGGAGCTCTGTAGGACAAACCGTTCGCTCCCTACGAAAATTTTAAGGGTTTATAATTGCAATGTATTATATACAATCAAATACGAGTGTGAATCGCAAAGAGGCCTAATCTCCGTTCATTAGAGCTGACCGAAATGCGATCGATGGTTGGTGATTTTGATTTTTTTTCTTTAATTTTTTTTTTTGATTTTTTTTTTTTTTTTTTTTGATTTTTTTTTCTCTTCATATTGGATGGTTGGTGATTTTGTAGTCGAGTGATCTATATAGAAAAATAATAAACCATTGTGTAATAATTTGCAGCGTTTTGTAAATAAATCCAGGGTACTTAAAAACGTATGTTTGTTCTAAGTTGGAAGAATGCAAGGAACTGAAAGCGTAGGAACGTTTTTTTAAGTTGGGGTGTGGTAGTATACAAATATTTAACACATGATTTTCATAATCAACTAGAAATGATTTTTGAATTTCGAACAACAACAACATTGAGAATTCTTCCTCATTTACTCATGTCAATTTTTCAGAACACATGAGGCGAACATCATAAGCCATCATTATGGAGCCACCTCACAACTGCTTACTCCAAATTTGAACAAAACCGGCTTCTCCTACATCTATCGTAAGAAAATGTTGTTTCAGGAAAATTACTGCTTGTAAGCGCAGGTACTATCTAGTATCTACGGAACAACCTAAAATCAATGCCCGTTATTTCATCAGAATTTAAGTACTAGTATTTCTTCCAGCAGACACAAGAAATGTGACGCTTTTCAAGTAGGTATTGTAATTTTCGACTATTGAAAACTGAGAAATTCCAAGTGTTCTGTTCAAAGCCAAAACAGGAAATTTCCTGAAAATCTATTAGTAATAAGCATCTATAAGAATAGATACCTAGGTATCTATGGTTTTGTCCAAAAAATGGATCTGCCTCGGATAGACATAGATGGAACGCAAAAATTCAGACTTCTGAGAGGAAACATGTGGAGTAACTAATCCATTTTGGGAGAAACCACTTTTTTTACCAGCTTTCCTGCTCTTGGAGTCGAGGAGGTAAAAGGCACAACGTGGGATACGGTTTACAGCTTTACTACACGTAGTATAAGGTCGAATCAACCCAGTAAAGCTTGCCGTTTGGCATAATTTTCGTTTTCGTGGATTTTATTATTGTTTATAGACCTTGAAACCGAGTAACCGAGAGTGCAAAAATAAACTTCTTCGAGTTGTCAAGGTGCCGTAAGTAGCGGACATGACGCAAGAGAGCGCAACGCAAGGGTGAGCACGGATAAGGACGATGACCCCTTCAAAACTCCTTCCAACCTCCCGCGTTATAAATTGTCTCTACTCTGTTTTTCTCTCTCCATTCCATTATTCGCGTTTGTTTCATCTTCCCTTCTTTTGTTCGATCTTTTGTCATTCCAATTTTAGCTTAACAAAACCGTCTGACGAATTTTGCATGGTCGGCGGTTCGTAAAACTCTATCTACGTCTTCAAACTGTACCTCAATAATTAGAACAATGTACAACAAAACAATTATTGATTGATTTGTTGGCACCACTTACCTGAGAATTGACACTTTCATAAATAGGAAAAGTTCACGCTAGTTTACTTTTAGTTTGTTCTAAGTTCGAAATTTTCACGTCAAAGTCGGACGTGAATTTACCCGGCGAACAGAAATGTCACCACTGGTACCAGAACGATTTCTGAGAGCTGAGCTCTTCAAATCTTATTAATGAGGCGGGTCGTTGAAAGTTTATAATTGAAAAATCGTGATAAATTGGTTGTCAAGCATTTTGATTGAAGGTCACAATCACATCTTCTCAAAATATTATGGAAACTGATTTTTTTTATACTAATTTTTCTTATTTTTATAACTTGAAGTTACTCATTCAAGTTTGTAGAAATAGGACCCCAGTGGTACTTTTCTACTTGAATATGTTCATGCTGCCCGATTCCATGTTTTATGCTTCTCACCCGCAAGAAAATACCTAGGGAAGACATGCGGATGACACATAAAGGGAGGAGTGAGGTTATGACATTCAAAGGAGGAAGGGCTGAGGACTGAATTGTGATGTCTTAAGTAGTAACTAAGCTATCTCTCATGAAACCAAACTCCAGACAAGCTTTCTTTACGCTGCAGTCCTCTTGAAGCCAAATTAGGTCTATAAAAACAAGTACTGCGGCACTCATTTCGAGGAGTGCCTAGTATTTTATATCAACTGTATTTGGTATATTACAAACATCATTACGAGAAGCTCTTACAAGCACCCAATAGCACAACGCGATCCTAGCGTAGCTCCCGTCCGCTGTTATCGAGATTACTCAGTTATCTTCCCCCGCCTTTAAATACTTCCTTACGTAAGGCGAATTCACGGTCGATCATTCAGTGGGGCAGTATGCCTCCAACTTTTGCAACACATTTCACTTCATTAGTTTTGTTATAACTTTCATAATAATTATTATAGAAGTCGCAAATGTGTTACAATCATTCAGCACAAGAGGACGCATGTTCCACCGGGTTTGGGGTAGTAGAATACGGTGGAAGGCAAGCATATGGTACTACATTTAGGGCTTGTGCGTATTTTTCGACATTTTCCCAATAAAGGAGAAAAGGTTGAATTTGACTTGGAAAAGGTTGAATTTGTTTTGGAATAGGTTGAATTTGTTTTGGAAAAGGTTGAATTTGAGTTGGAAAAGGTTGAATTTGAGTTGCAAAAGGTTGAATTTGACTTGGAAATGCTGTAGCTCTGTGTTGATCTGAAGGATCTTGGACAGGTTTATTCCAACGGTCCTTCCAAAGGACAAAGTGCCGTTACATACTTACTATCTCAGCCAAAAGAAGCTAAAACGTTTGGTAGTAGGTACCTACATAATAAAGTATCTTGAAAATTTGAATAAGAAAGGAGGCCTTTTTTTCCTACAAACGAGTCACCAGTTCTGCAGCACGTACACACTAAAGAGGGAGCCCACGCAGAAGTGGTGTCTTGGCAGAAAACTCCGAAAAAATTACACGTTGAATCAACGTAGGATGGTAATTCGTAAAATTGATACATTTAGATACATTTAGGGGAAAAATTACGAAAATGCTTGCATACGAGTCTGCAACACATTGGGACATTTTCATGTCAACCACTACCCAACAAGGTAGTGAAGTAAGGTTGTTAGTTCATGTACCCAAGCATCAAAATAAGAAAACAGTTGAGTGAGTCTAATGTGAGTCTATTTTATTTATTTATTGGTCGCGTGAGCAAGACTTGCTAAGTTTTCGTGACGATTTTTCAGTTCATGTGCCAAAGACATGAAAATGTCAAAAAGATTAGAATAATCAGTTGCTACGAGCCAGATCGATCGTCAGTCGAATGCTACAAGTAGGTATAAGTTGAAGTTTAAACGTGCAATTTTGGAAATAACCATGAATAAATATTTTATGAATATAATGTTGACAATTTTTTCATTTTCTCCTGTAGCTTGGTTCCTACTGATCTGATCTGCATATATCCGTCCCTTACATCTTAGGTCCAGTCAAAAACTCTATCCTCCAGATTTGAGTGAATTTGAAATTGGATCGTGAGAAATTGGTACCTATTGATTCGAATAATATGAAAACCCCAAAAATCATCATTGCAATCTGACTTGATTTCTTATTTTCCGAGTTAAATGATACACCACCGACAGACGAACCAAAACCTCGGAAACACATAATGTGAGCGATTTCTGAGAACTTATTTTGGTTTACTTTTTCTTAGAGGCCTTTGGTGGGGAGGAAGCACAATCAAAACAAACTTATACGGCAATAAACTATACAAAATACGATTACTACCGGTCCAAGACAAAATTGCAACCTGGCAAGAATTTGAAATGATGTTTCAATAGGTCCGCAGAATGAGAATGACCTTAAAATGATAGAGACCTTAATTTAAAAGGCGACATCGTAGTCGTTCTACATAATAATAAAAACGTTACCTTCTTTGAATAAAACATTCCCACTTTCTCTCACGAATCGAACTAACGTCTCGGAACACACGTGCATACACAGTAACGATACAGCAGTGGTGAACTGACGTGATTATTTCTTCGGTTACTTGTATGGAGTCACGCGAGTCGTAAAGGGAAGGGGAATTTGGAGGGGAAGAAGACGCGAGGGTGCGATATTGGACTGTATAAACAGGAGGGTCGGAGACTTTTTTCTCTATTTGAGCTCGAAAATACGTTCACGGCGTGGTAGCGAAGAAGTGATAATTAACCTACCTCAATAAATTATTTCAAAAGTAAGGTTCCGGTTTTCTGGAAACGGACGAAAAAAAATATAAAACGTAAATTCTAATTGGGTACTTACCATTAATGTTTCAGAAAAACAACAAGCAATTTGAATACATTGGTGGATGCATGGAGTGACCATGCTTCTGACTAAGGGCTGGAGTCACTAGTTTAATTGTTCATTATACGTCGATTATACAAGCAATTTTTATCCTATAAGAAACAGTCCTTCTTGTGACATACCCTGGTTCAATTTTTGCAATAACTCACACTTCTCCCTCCTCATGGAGATGGGGTTCCGGATATTCTCCTTCTACAATTACCTTTACGCGAAAATCACGCCAAATATTTTTTTGCGGGCTTCGTTAGTTAGTTATCAACCGTCAAAGTCTGGAGGTCCCCTCTTCGAGCACTCCGTACCGCCCGCGTGTAGAAACGTAAGTATGTTACCTACTACTGTTCTAAAATTTGTTAAAATCGTCCATATCACGCATTTTTTTCTTTTTTTTAAATTTTGGTTTATTATTTTTAATAATGAACCTTTGGAATCGACCAAGAAAAGAAAATTTTTAACACCCCCTCAAAATTTGATGGTTTACGTTTCAAGGTACGTAGAATCCAAAAATCGAATAAAAATTTGGCACTTTTGCCACTTAGCATTGACCGATTTTGATGAAATTCGGTATGTAGGCTCCATTTGGGGTCTAGTTGTGCCCCGAAGATTTTGGTTGATGTAGATCACTTCTAAGGGTTCCAAAATGAATTTTGAAATTTTGAAAACGCCCTAACTCAAAAAATGTTTATATAAAGGTATTGTTTTTCCTTCAATTTAAGATTCTATAGAATTTTTAGAATTTTTTGAGACCACGCGGAGCTCTTTAGGACAAACCGTTCGCTCCCTACGAGACTTTTAAGGTTTTACGTACGATGAATCAGAAACACGAGTGTGAATCGCAAAAGAGACCTAATCTCCGTTCAAATTTTAGCTGACCGAAATGTGATCGATGTTTTTCTCCATGTTGGATGGTTGGAGGCTTTGCAGACGAGTGATTAATATAGAAAAATCATAAACCATTGTGTAGTAATTTGCGGGGTTTTTAAGAACTTTCCGAGGCAAATGATTACTCAAACAAACAACAGAACAATTTTGCGGAAATGAAAACTCCAATTCCAACATTTTTGTGTAAAGATGAAAAAGGGTTATTCCTTATTTTCGTAATAGTACTGGTTTGAGCGAATTTTGGATGAATAAGAATTGTCTGTTGTTCGTTATGGTGCTAGGTAAGGAGGATTTTTGGAAAAATAACGAAAAAATTATGAGGCTGATATTTTGTGATAGTGTTTCAAACTTCCATGGAACAAGTACCTCTCTGGTTGATTTATACATGATAAAATTTCATAATAGTCACAGTGCACTCTTGTTATTTGATCCCTTTGTCAGAGACTAAAAGCCCTTTTTTTCTGTACCTCTCATGCTTCAATTTAATGTCAATTATTAATTTTCCCGTAGTCCTTCGGGATCTGAGAGCCTGTGATTTTTTCTGGGTTGCGCTAGAATTGCACTGGAGGTTTCCAGAATTATACTAAGGTCAAAAAACACCAGGGCGGGACTGAGTCCCGCTTACGTGTAGAATCGTCCAGCGGAGGCCGCGTGTAGTTAAGGGTTAATGTAGGGCTTTTCTCAACATTCCTTGGGTGGGCCCCCAACTTTCCCAAGTCCCCTCACCTCACTTCCCTCGGTGGGCTGGATCCTAACTTCCCTTAATTGGTTAAATTGTTCTAAGGCAACTTTGATTGTGTACTGACGTCATAAACAGGCTTTTTGAGCTTTCCATGGCAAATATAACTGGTAATAAATAGGTTGACCAGAAGTTTGAATTCCAACGGTATCTATTATTCTAAATGGGAAAAATGTGAAAAATTAAGATGCATGGGCGAAAATAGCAGTATTTGTAACGATATCATTATTATGTACACAAAATTGCATACCAGAGGTCCACTCAACCCTCCATTTGGGATATCGTACCTCAGCCTGGAATTGAACTCAAGCTATTTTCCTATTGAACTGACAAGCATCCTACTTCGCCTAAAACGCCTCATCTTCTATATTTACGAAAATGAGATCTTTTCGAAAACCCGGCATTTTTCGACCTGCTCTTTTCGATGTTGAAATTCAAATTTTAAAATTCGATCAGTGAGAGAAATTTTGATCGGGAAATTTCCAAATTTGAGGAGGAACTCCTTAAAAACTCCTTCTTATCATTTTCTTTTCTTATCAGTTTTTCCTTCACACGTCAGCCTAGGATACAGCCCGAAGTGATGTGTTGAACGGTTCCAGGCTGAGTTTCGACGTGGGGGAAAAGGAGATGGTTTGAATCGTACGTAACCTGAAGATGCGGACACTCCTGGTGTCTTACAAAAATTCACCTGTGGATCCCAAAGATTTTCTCTCCTGCCTCCAGAGTAGAGAGAAAAAAAAGAAATCTAGGACTATTTTGGGAAGTGAGCGGACAGGTATAATGATAAATATCAGAAATTAGTTCCTTGAGCTGACTCCGAGCTGAATTATATTGCACTTTCGATCCATTAGCAACAAGTTATAAGTGTATTCAAACAGTAATTTTACAAAAATAAAACCACTGTAGATAAAAAACTAGATCCCAGTTTTACGAGTCTGTACATAAAGACGACACCTCGAAGGGATGGTGGTATCAAGGGCTGTTCGAGTATTTACGATCTTCCCGACCTTTCGTATTTTAAAGCCCCCTTCATTCCTCACTCCACCTGTCCGTCAATAGGCCGTTCACTTCTCGAGGCAGCCTCATTTCCCCCCAGACCACCTCCTTTCAGCGAAGCCAGCCCGCGGACTCGATGGCAGTGACCCTGGCACAATAAAGTCCCTTACCTTGGGATCGGCCAGCGCCTGACGGGGGGTTCGCTCTGGGGTGAAACTTTCGTGTTCTAAGAAGTGGTTAAGGGCGGTAAAAGAACGATGGTTCATCTTTAAAACTCAACTCTAACTACCTAACTACTGATTAGGTATGTTTTTATAAGAGCGATTCAACAAAACTTTAAGGGTTATCAAGGTAAACGAAAACGTTGTAATCGTCAAATTATTTTGTAGATCAAAGTTTATAGCTGCGTGAATTACGAAGATTTCCAGCGAGTTTCTTTCCGAACAATGTTCAAGAATATCAAGAATTCTACTGTCTCCCCAAAGACTACATTCCCTTAAATTATAAGTCCTGAGTTAAGATAAGTTCCCTTTTCAGATGATAATGGACTCCAAATCAGTAGGCGGGTGAATAATACTCGTATTGATCTGTATAGCCTGCACACAGCGCAACAATCGAACACGCTAATTATTTAGAAGAGTGAAGTTCAATGTAGTAGAATTCTGAATAATTAAACAAGTATTCTTAATTTTGTGCTATTTTCAAATAAACCATGCAAATACATTGGAATAAATATTTACACCTATGACCTAAAAAAATACATGATAGCGATTTTGACCTTTATAATCAACATTTTATCCCTAATCGTGGTCGAAAACTTTTCACCGACAGGATCAACGGGAAATTGGTATTTCGGTGGGATGTTGACCTTTTCGACGGCTAAATAGCCGATTGCAAGGATTGGGTTCATCAAAATGAACCTTATATAGGACAAATCCCAAGTCAAAAACCCCAAGTCTTTGTAACATGAACTTATGATACGAACAAAAATAGCTGGAAAATGTCCGATATTGTGGTGAAATGTATCGTTCAATGCATCCACTTTTTGAAACTTGCCAAATATTTCAATTTTCAGAGTCTATGATAGTTTTTCGGTGAATTGCCAAAAAAAGGTCCTATGACACCGGTTTTTCACTCGATGACTTCCCTCTAAATTGATGAAATGGTGCTTGAATATCAAATAATAGTTGAATTTATGTTATATTTTTATCCCTTCAAAAAAAGATTCAAAATTATACGAAGATAACTGCCGGACGATATAATTGAACACACACATAAAAAGATGTCTTCAAAAGTGACTATCAGTCTCCCCTATAGGTGGTAGTATATTACATGCATCCTCTGATACGTACGTATTTCTCTTTTCAAGTACATTGTTGACCCCCATTTTACATTGACCCCCCGCAATGACAAGATATCATCAGCAATACTATGTACGTCGGAACATCTATCGTCCGACTGATTAAATTCTTCGAGGTTATGCGAATAGATCGGCAGATTCTTTCCTTATCGCTGAGAATCATACCGTCCATAGTCGTAAAGACGCGAAGCCGTTAAACCGTGCTAGTGCTTTTATACCGGCTTTCAAGCTCTAGAATTACTCATAAAAACGACGTATCGGTGACTAAATGAGCTCTTCCCCAGCAAACGAAGGCAAATGACGTTTTGAGACCTCCGCTCTAGAAATCGCTCGACTAACAATGTGCCCCAACTTTCGTAATGTTGAACTCTAGCAATAATTGATGAGAACCTGGGAACAGCGCCAGCACTAGCATTATTATACAATAATTACCAAAGTGCGACTATCAAGATCAACATAATAAAGTCGAGAAATAACACTACACTAACCACTACAATATTTACTAAGCTAAAATTATATTTGAAAAGCGAAGGACGAGATACAAAGCATTTTCACTGGATTTAGACGTCCCACCCACTCTTGACTCCCAATTCCGACGTAATGATAAATAACTAAATAAATATCTCCTTATTCATTTTAACTGACTTCAAAAGGTACGACAACGACGAAGGATGAGGTCCCTATTCTCATACTTTTCGCAATAATTAAAAATTCCCTAAAAACATTACAGGATTCTGGTTAAGGAGACTGATCTCATCTTTATGTACTTTTCGATGCTTAGTCCGAATTTGAAGTCCACACTCAGCGGTACCTCTTGATTAGACAAAGTATTGTTGAAGTAGCTTTCCCTTCGCCTACTCGCCCATTTTACGGACAATCAACGCTCGAAAAAGGATTTCAGCCGGTAAGGTCGCTGAGGAATCCAATAATGATATATAAATCGAATTTATTGACCAATGGCAGTCTGTTTACTCGTAGGAAAACCTCGTTCATTTTGAGACGAAAGTTAGGATTTTAGTCCAGCAATTTAGCTTTGCATACAGTACAAACTTAAAGTTATAATAAATTAATCAGATTGAATGCTAAACAAGCCCATAGGTACTTCAGATTACGGGTCTATAATGAATCCTCCCAACATCTTTCGACAAACAAAAAGTTGAAATATTATGTTCTCAATTTGAAGGTTCTAAATTTACGGGGAAAAGGTTACTTATCACCAATTTCGTGCAAATTAATCAATTATCTCCAACAATAAATTTGTTGTGTTACCAACTCGCCAAACTACACTTGAATTCTCGGCAAAAATCTGAAAGTAATATCCCGATATCCGAGGATCACGAATCAAGTTCATATTTCAATTATTTTATATGAAAAAAAAGTGGTTCATACAATTCATTCCGATTGCAGAAGGATAATGTAAACAAATTAAGATATTGATAAGAAGAAAGTTGACTTGGTATTCAATATTTGCTGATAACATTCAACCAACGTCCATTACGGCTAATGGATTTCCAGAAGAAGGTTACACATTCGATGGATAAATTATTTTCTATTTATTTGTATTAGTACGTTTGAATCAACCCAATTCCGTAATATTTATGGTCTTGTAACAGCGGATGCGGATTCAACTCGTTAATTTGAAACTGACGAACTTTCATCTAACAGGTACGAACTTATTTCATCAACCAACAACTTTTTTTCAACCCTACTTATTTATCAAGGAGCCAGAAAGTTGGATTTGTTAAAAATATTCATTTTAAAGATTTTAAAGATTTTTCTACTTCCCAAATCTTTCTCTTTGCATCCTCACTATCGGAGAGTGACTTTAAAAACTCAACTTAAAAAATTAAGAGTAAACTTTAAAAATTCATAGGATTACACTCGCTAGAAGGTCGCGGTTCGTAATAAAATTCTCAGAATGAGGTCTACCTTAGATTACCCAGGCGCAAACCCTATTGTGCAAAATCGAAATTTCAACATGCATTTGAGGTTTAGAGCTTTTCAACAACTTGGAGATCATCCAAGAGTGGATGATCTTACAAGTCCTGATAGGAGGAACAGTTATCTACTCAACGACGTGCTAAGGTTTGAGGAACTGAGCCTCGTGGGACTTGGAGCTGAACTCGAAACTCACGGAGAGGAGAAGCGTAGGCTGACAGCAAAGGCAGAAGAGACGCAATCCTCCCTCCATCAACTCGGGGACAAGCCAATTCAATCTTGTCCATCGACTGTAGCGGTGGTATATTTTTCCAACTATAAATTGTTAACGCAGATAGCAAAAAATGTCCACAAAATTCGAAAATTTCGCATGCATTTTCCGAGTGTCTAGATAGCTAGTATCAACTAGCTAATTTTTCATCGTAAACACTCCAATAGAAGATATTCTGGGAGAAGAAGCTATACTACCTATGCTGCAATTATCTGCTACACTGCTCTTATCGTGAGACTATAATATGTAAGGAACTTTGAGCAACCTCAGCAATCTGTACCCACTTGGATGCGAAACGAGTGACAAGAACATCACAGTTTACAGTGAGTTATTAGAATGTCAATATCAGAGTATTGGGGTAATGAGGTAACAGTCGTGTTCGACGGTGAGTAAAAATAGAGTTGATAGTCGAGCCAGTGGAGCCGAGTAACGTAATGGAGCTGGAGGAGTGAGCCAACTCTCCCGCCATCGCCCTAGGTCATCGGTCTGAACCCAATTCCACCGCAATGGCTTTACCTCTCATCTCTCTCATGCATTCATAAAACTAACGTTATCTTGATAGTCCTTGGAGGTATTGTTAAGATTTACCGACGAGGGTAATAATCCTTCCTACGCGGAGCTCGATGCAACTCGGCTACTCGTTACATCGGAATTACCTCTGAAAAAACGTTGATCTTCTTTGGCTCCTATTCGTACTAAATATTCAAATTTATGACCGTTGGAGGCGAACGGTTGAAAAATCACACGATCGTTGATTATTCCAACTCCGGCGTACGGAAATTATTTCCACCGTTTTCCATATTGTTCGGATCGTACAGATACCAATGGTCATCATTCATCAAGTACATACCCGTCGTAAGTGAAAACAAGCGGTTTTCTTGTGAACGAAGAGAGCTCGAATCGTCTCAGTTCGACTTGCATACTTTCCTCGAGTGATTTTACCACATGAATATTGGTCATTTCTATATAATACATAGAAATGACCAATATGCATGTGACAAAACCAATATATTATATGTATAACCAATATATTATATTGGTTTATATATCTATCTGGTTTATATGTCTATACATATTGGTTTATTTCTACATTTCTACTATTTTATACAGTTGAGAGCTCTGTTTGCTCGTCAACTTTATTGTTGAGCGGTAACCTATAGCGTTTTTTTTACCTACCAACTTTTTTTTTACCTACCAACCATTGGCAGGTACTTCCTAGCGCACCATGTTGCCTTCACACCATCACTATCAAGTTTATTAGAAAGAACTAAACGCTTCACACTCGATTCGAAAAATAGGGAGCTTCATATGGAAGTTTGATAACTGGTTGCTCTGGAAGCAAAACTGAATACGACTCGAAGAAACGAACAGCGATCGCATTTTAGTCAGATGAAATTTGAACGGAGATTAGACCTCTTTGGTGATTCACACTCGTGATTCTGTTTCATTGAAGGAAAACTTTTAAGTACTAGTAGGGAGCAAACAGTTTGTCCTACAGAGCTCCGGGTGGTCCAGAAAAATTTTTAAAAATTCTATACTATTTTAAATTGGTGAAAAAACAATACCTTTATTTCGAGAGTTTTGGAGCTAGGGCACTCTTGAAAATTTCAACCCTTAATTTTCACCCCTTAGAAGTGACTGACATCAACTAAAAGCTTCGCGGCACGACTAGACCCCAAATGGAGCCCATATACCAAATTTGAACCAAATCGGTCCAGGGTTGCTAAGAAAAGTGCCGCGTACGGCGGACGGACGGAAAATTTTTTATTCGATTTTCGGATTCTACGTGCCTTGAAACGTAAACCAACAAATTTTGAGGGGGGGGGGGGGGTTAAAAAATTTTTTTCTAGGTCGATTTCAAAGGTTCATTATTGAAAATAATAAACCAAAAGCACCACCATTATTGCCTTATGTCGAAATTCTATAATGGAAAAGGATGTTTGAAAACACTCTTTAATAACCTAACCTGCCTTATTTCGTGGTGGCAGTTCATAACCTTACACCACTGGCTTGAAAATAACAACTAGCTCGTGAAATTCCCTCTATGGCTACACCGTACTCTTGAACCACAACAAGTGCTGCACACGCCTAAAAAGCTTATTGTTTCGATCCATACTTGTGACTGTCTCTACTGGACCCATGTCTGCTACCGGTGAACTTCCCGGTAATTATCATTTATGCTTGAAGCCAATCACAGTTTTCAGAAAAGTTATCCCACGCCGATCGCAATACTTTTCAGTCACCTTGCGGGTCAAGTGAGGGAAGTGAGAAAGTTCGTAGCCGAAGTTTGGGCGTGTCAAGTCGTTTTAAATTTGTCAAGCTTCCCATTCAGGCGAGGCTAATGAGGAAAATAACTTCGATCCCCCTCAACGGTCTTTGGATACAACTTTAACGCGACAACCTCGTTAATGAACTAATTGTGATGGCGAGGTGGTCGATTCAGAGGGGGTTCGCTTCGTCATCACCGCCGCTCTGCTCACAGGAGTTTCCTCTCTGACTCGAGAGGGCGGATTACTCGATAGCGCCGACACTAAGGGGCGCTCGAGATGCGGTGATTGCTTTTAACCGCTGGCTGCTGATTCATCTGTGAATTGCGTTGGATCCGAGTTGTGGGTTTAGTTAACGATTTATTAACATATTCTGATGGAGCTTTCTCGCTATCATTATCCATTCCCTCCATTTAACCTTTAATAACTTGAAGTATCTTTTGGGATGTCCAATTTTTACCTGATACAGTTTATCGACTTTTAAGCCAAAACTGATAGCCAATGGCTATTTTGATACTCAAAGAAGAAACAAAATAATTCTCGAGTTGACTGAATGAAATAGGGCCTTCGGGGTACCTTCTACCTTCAATAATTTCTTACCTTGTTGGGTATTAGTTGGATTTCTACGTTTTAGATGGCGCCACTGTCTAAGGCAGCACAAATCCCTCGATGAAGTGAACCTTTCCCACCTTATTCCTTGATTATTTACTTTAAGAGAAATAACTGACCCCAACATCCCACCTATGATCTTTCCAAGTTTCCTTCTACTTCAACAAAATTGGGTTTATAGACGGATTAATCAAAATACATCTATCATTAATTTATAAAAGTCCGAAAAAACACATTTTTTGAAGAAGTGGGAAATTAAGGGTTAATGATGATAAACAGGGTAATGATAAATTGCACAGCCTTACATGTATTATTACTTGGTACTCTGAATTGACAAAGAGAAGTAAAAGTATAGAAACAACAATCTCAGGTTGAATTTTCGTGTCAACTGCCATTCCTGGTGTCGCGGAACTCATCAGCTGTATTGCCTCACCCGCACGAGGAGATTCACCAACTGCCCAACTCGAAAAATTATCAGGACCTGCGATTTCGCCCACGAACTGTCACCAATCCAGATAATCTCTCATGACTGATGGTCTTAACTTCGGTGACATCATGGGAATTGGTTCATAAAACCAGGACGTCGGTTCTTTGAAAGGACCATTATATCAAGACTTTTCTGAACGAATAGTCCCGGAATGAACAGAAGCCCAATTCAAGTACCAAATTCCAGTGTTCTTGGACCATCAGACAACTAATACTTTGTCAGGAAGAGTAACTATAGTTTTCATGATTGAAATTGTGAATTTATTCAATTTTTCACAAGCTTAATTATCGTATCTCGATCTAGAGATCTTATTGTGGAGTCCATAACAATTATTTTATTTTATTTACACAACGAATGAATGAATAAAGGAAACGGAGGAAATGTCGCAGTTGTTTCTGTTGAAGGCAACCAGTCCGGGACAAATAACGTTAAGTGAGGTACTTAACACGTCTCCCCCCTCCCCCCCATCCAATCAGACAACAAGATCTACATGTCTTCCCTGTACACTTTCACGATCAGCACTTCATACTGTAGTCTTCCCAGTTTCGTCTTGACTACTCCTTGAAACCACTTTTTTCCACCGAGATCCTTTTTTCCTCTCACCAGTACAAAAGATCCTACGTGAAATGGTCCCGCATTTCTGTTTTGGTCTCGCTGAGTAGGTACTGCTCCATGGTTCTTGGCCGCTGCTCATAGAGTGGCAGATGCAGTTTTGTAGCGTCATTGTAGGGGATCATCAACATATAGGCGAAGGTTCCAGTCGCATAATCGTATTTTCAACCATCTTAGGATTTAAAAAAGTCTTCGAGTTCACAATAATGAATATAATTTCATTTGGTAAATTTTAGGTACATTGATGATTACGCATCGAATGATGATTTGAAGAAGAGAAAATTAATGTCACTATTGTAGTGTGTTGCTAGACAACCAGTCCGATACTAGTAAATGCGATGAAAGTCTCCCTCTTCAGTCCACAAGATCTCAAAATCATCTTTGTGCCTTCGGAGTACCCTTCCAGTCCAGTTTTAGTCTTGACTGCACCTTGAAAACACTTTCTTCCTTTGGGATGGTACCCTCCCACCAAGTACCTACGTGAACCTACGTGGAGTGAAATAGTATTTGGTCTTGCTGAGTACTTACTGTTTCTTGGTTGCCACCTTGCATTGCCCGAACAGAAAAGAAGATGTTCCACACACTTTCTTTGAAAACACTTGATGGGAAGCTAAAAGAAATCAGCTGCAAGCAGAACTGGAATTAACGCTCCAGTTCAACACTAAAAGCGGTTGTCAGCAAGATGCTGGAAAGTGAAAAGAACGAGAGCCTAGTAACAGAACGCACGAAGAGCACCCTGAAGAAGGAGGATTTTTCAAGTACGGAAGAGAGAGAGAAGGGAGCATCTCTGGTACGTCCCCATACCTAGAACTGACGAAGCACCCTGGAACTCAGCCCGAAGTAATGTGTTGAACGGTTCCAAGCTGAATTTCAACGTGGGAGAAAACGAAGAGTTTTTTTTAGAGGGTTTGTATCCCACGTAACCTGAAGATGCGGACCCTTCAGGTAACTTTCAAGATCCGCCTGTGGATCTCAAAATATTCACCTGCCGAAAAAATTGTACGTACAAATCTGTATACAGGAAAACCATTGATGACGAAGCACCCCCATATCCAGCACAGGTATATCCAGCAGGCATATCCAGCACAGGTGAGTTACCTTTAAAAATGAAATGAAAAAACGTTTATTGCCAAACTACATTGATAATTTCGTGCATATTGTTAGAACCCTTCAGCTCTGTAGGCGCAATTGAAAGGTCACGATCCCTATTGCGCATGCCCATAGAAAGGCGTCGATCCAACGAGGAGAACGGCAGAGGATGGAAGAGCCATCTAAATACCGATCGGGAGCCATAACGGGACAAGGGGTCTTCGCTCTCACCCCCCTCTTCCTTTCCACTCACCTTCTACAGCCACGCTTCACTTTCCCGCACTGAAAGCCCCCAAGGAATCCGGACTCGGTTTTTTGTGGTCCCTTTGCTGTAGAAACCGACTCGGGAGCGGGACCGGCTAAACACTTGCCGTCCGACCTTCTTCGGCTGCGATGGTGTAACTAGTGTAACACGACACTATCAAACTCCAGTGCCTGATCGCCGAGCTGAATTGAATCGCCGTATCAACGGAATCCTCTTCAGAGCAGCATTCACGCTGAACATGATAACCTATAATACATTTAGGTGAACTCAATCAACTCGATTTCGTCAACTCCTATTCAATTCATAGGATATGTTGAGCACTTTCCGAAGGAAAGGAGTCTCGTGGTTCGTACGGCGTACAGCACGCTGAAATTTTCGTTTCGACGTAAGCTATCCATACTGGAGAGGGCTTATAATTTCCTACGTACCAACCGCAGACCAACCCCTTTACATACGAGTATAATGTAGAATACGAGTTTTTGAAAGCAGTAGGTATGCCGCGCCGTAGGTAGGTGGTGCGGTCCACTCCAGACAATCCAAACACTTTGAGTTAGTAGGAAAACCAATAAAATGTGGTTCCTGACAAAAGATAAGCGAACAGAACGCGATCGCTATCAGCACGCACGAGCCACCCAATGGAACGTTCGAACTAGGGATGTCCGATACTTCAAAAGTATCGATATAATATCGTATCGATACATCTAGAAAGTATCAAAAAGTATCGATACGATACTTTAAAAAAGTATCGATATTTTCAAGTATCGATACTTTTCGATACTTTTACAAAAACGCTGCAAATCATTGCTCAAAGGTTTATTATTTTCTGTATAGATCACCCTTCTGTTTTGATCACTGGTTCTCCATCAATAGCACCTACTACCATCTGTATTCTTCCTTGACCTTCCCTCTCAAATTTCATCTTCCTGCGTTCAATAGGATTGAAAATGGCTTCGGAGCTCACTCAGCTGATCAGTGATCTGAGGAGTGAAGAAGATCTCCTCGAAGGCTGGAGACGCCTGGAAGAGCACTTCCATTCAATAGGATTGAAAATGGCTTTGGAGCTCACTCAGCTGAACAGTGATCTGAGGAGTGAAGAAGATCTCCTCGAATGCTGGAGACGCCTGGAAGAGCACTTCCATTCAATAGGATTGAAAACGGCTTTGGAGCTCACTCAGCTGATCAGTCATCTGAAGAGTGAAGAAGATCTCCTCGAATGCTGGAGACGCCTGGAAGAGCACTTCCATTCAATAGGATTGGAAACGGCTTTGGAGCTCACTCAGCTGATCAGTGATCTGAGGAGTGAAGGAGATCTCCTCGAATGCTGGAGACGCCTGGAAGAGCACTTTCATTCAATAGGATTGGAAACGGCTTTGGAGCTCACTTAGCTGATCAGTGATCTGAGGAGTGAAGGAGATCTCCTCGAATGCTGGAGACGCCTGGAAGAGCACTTCCATTCAATAGGATTGAAAACGGCTTTGGAGCTCACTCAGCTGATCAGTCATCTGAGGAGTGAAGGAGATCTCCTCGAATGCTGGAGACGCCTGGAAGAGCACTTTCATTCAATAGGATTGGAAACGGCTTTGGAGCTCACTTAGCTGATCAGTGATCTGAGGAGTGAAGGAGATCTCCTCGAATGCTGGAGACGCCTGGGAGAGCACTTCCATTCAATAGGATTGAAAATGGCTTCGGAGCTCACTCAGCTGATCAGTGATCTGAAGAGTTAAGAAGCCTTTGAGCAATGATTTGCAGCGTTTTTTACCCACCAACATTTTTTTTACCTACCAACTTTTTTTTACCTACCAGCTAGGTACTACCTACCACACCATACTGGCTTCACACCTTCACAATCAAGTTTATTAGAAAGAATTAAACGCTTCACACTCGATTGGGAAAATAGAAAGCTTCATATGGAAATTTGATTACAGGTTACGCAGAAGGCGAAACTGTATACAAATCGAAGAAATGAACAGCGATCGCATTTTAGTCCGATAAAATTTGAATGGAGATTAGACCTCTTTTGCGATTCACACTCATGATTCTGTTTTATCGAAGGAAAAACTTCAAGTACTCGTAGAGACCGAACGGTTTGTCCTACAGAGCTCCGGGTGGTCTCAAAAATTTTTTAAAATTCAATACTATCTAAAATTGGTGAAAAAACGATACCTTTATTTCGAGAGTTTTCGAGCTAGGGCACTCTTGAAAATTTCAACCCTTAATTTTCACCCCTTAGAAGTGACCTACATCAACCAAAGGTTCGCGGCACAACTAGACCCTAAATGGAGCCCATATACCAAATTTGAACCAAATCGGTCCAGTGTTGCTAAGAAAAGTGCCGCGTACGGCGTACGGCGGACGGACGGAAATTTTTTTATTCGATTTTCGTATTCTACGTACCTTGAAACGTAAAACATCAAATTTTGAGGGGGGGGTTAAAATTTTTTTTTTTCTTGCTCGATTCCAAAGGCTTATTATTGAAAATAATAAACCAAAATGTGTGAAAATGCATGCCTTTTATGTTTCTCTCTATCAGTGTGACATCTCTCTATCGCGAGGATAATAATTAATATAGAATGAAAAAAAAACAATAAATCACTCATTTTTTTATATTTAGGCACTTGTTTTTGTATTGCACTTGGTTGGGTTAACATTTTGGTGGTCCTTCCTAGATTATGGAGGACACCAGGTTATCATAATATGATTATGAGGACAGCAGGTTATCATAATATGATTATGGTCTGTTTTGAGAGGCAGTCCTGAACAGTTTGGAGGGGCTTGGAGGAGCCCATTCGCCTCTATCCCCTCCCCTTTCCAGTTCCGGTTTGGTTCCGAACTGTTCCGGACTGCCTCACCGAATAGACCCATAGAGAGCTGGAGGTACATCATCTTTGTTTAGTTTGTTGAAAAGGTTGGTCTCCCAACAATCTACGTGGAGAAAGAGGTACCTACTAAAATTCGAGACTTTCATCTAATGTGAGAGATAAAAAATAGATAGCATTTTGATCTAATGAGAGAGGTAAAAAAGTATCGTCTCCGATACTGGAAAAAAAGTATCGATACTACGATATATATCAGGAAAAAAAAGTATCGATATGTATCGATACTTTTTTTGAAAAGTATCGATACTTTTAAGTATCGATACTTTTGGGACATCCCTAGTTCGAACGAATGCACGTCTGTACGAAGCGATCCTCCCGTCAAGAAAAGCTTCGACTTTTCACTAAGATTTTTCTATAGATCACTTTAGGGGGTAAAGCTCATTTCTGTTTTCCTTTGGAACGGTTGACCGATTTTCATCTTGTAAACCTTTTGTTACATTATTTTCAATAAACCTTCGGAATCGAGCAAGAAAAAAAAGTTACCCCTCTAAAATGTAATGTTCTTGGTTGTTGTGGAGAAGGAAGCAGAGGACGTCAATATACTTTTTTTCACATTTATTCGGCTAGAGCTTTCGGGGCAAACTATGGCCCCTTTCTCCAGCCTATGTTCACTCTCAGATTGTTGATTCAAGGTATGCAGAAGCTGAAAATAAGATTGAACAAATTTTCAGTCCGTCCATCGCAGTACGCCGTACCACATACACCATACGCAGTACCTTGCTAAGTTCCCATGGACCGATTTTCATGAAATTTGGAATATGGGCTACATTTGAGTTCTGGTTGTGTCTGAAGCTTATGGTTATTATCATTCATGTCTAAGGGGTGAAACGTAGAGGAAAATTTTTTAAAAACGCCCAAGCTCAACAATTTTTAATATAAGAGTAAACTTTTCATTAATTTAGAATAGAGACGATTTTTAAGAATATAATGAGCTTACCAGAGCTAGGCCAACCGTTTGCATCCTTTAAGGATAATTTCCGTAACTATTCAATTAGTGAATACATGATTACTGACTATTTTTGTCAATTTAGGATAATATTCAAGGTTTAGAAACATGAATATAAGACCAATCAGGCTCTGAACGGTGAACCAGTAGAGTTGATTGTGAAATTAATAGGGATTACTCGTTGTGACAGCCGACGAGCCCCCTCAATCCGTATTGAAGCCTCGACTCCCCAAGAAGGCTGGTACGGTTCACTTTGGGATTCATAACATACGAGTATGTTGAACCTTCTGTCATGATTGTGTTGACTAATAAGAAAGCCATGATTTTGCAGACGGGAAATCTTTACAGAAAAAACAAACAGTATAGTGTTAATTTGCAGCGTTTTGTGATTGATATAATCAAATTTACGTTTTAATAACTCAAAAACATTTATCATGATTTTAAAATTTTTATGGTCCAAATTCGAATGTTTTTGAAATAACAGGTACCTAATATTTTGAGCATTACTATCCAAATCCAAATCAATTTTCAGATCGAACGGCCAATTTGTACTGCATATACGAGTAACAATGGGAATGTAAAGCTGTGCAGGCGACCCCGAAGGTTCATACGTCGAAAAATTTTCGATACAATCCCAATAGATGAAATTTGACTAGTAGCTAAGATTAATGGAAATCTATTGTTTAGTGATGCATATAGTATAATAACAATGAATTTTTGAGGATGTATGCAGAGCAAGGTTCTTGGGGTTACCATCATGACGTGCGAGATCCGAAACTAATCATCTTCCCAAAATCGATGAACAACGACAATCAGCACGAAACCCGAAGTGGTCCGTACCAGTAAGTCATGGATTGGATTCAGGAAGACATGAAACGGATTTGTACGTGAAAATGTTTTCCTCATTTGAGTTGTTCTCTTCCACCACAGACCAACAGCACTAGAACACTTAAATAGCAGTTGAATGATGATGAAAATGTACAACCACATGGATTTATGATCAGAGCGAGTCTCTGAAGTTGAATGCATGGGATCGCTCAGTTAATATCATAAATTTACAATCCATTAAGGCAACGGAAATAATAACAATTAACACCCACCTCACTACTTGATGAATTTACGACTAAGTTTGAGTACATCACTTGTTCATAATTCGTTGGAGCAAGAAGAACATTCCCTCGCCGTTCAGCGGTGTCGGCCTTCATTTTAAAAAGCGTAAACTTGGCAAGAAACACGCTTGGCCATTGTTCCTGCCTAATGCTGTACAGGTGTTCTTTTTTGACTGAGCGCCAGACCTCTTTACCTCCCTCGGAGAATTTCACTTATACCGCCACCACTCATCCCAATTCTCTATCATTTTTTTTGTACTCAACCTGATTATTCTACAACTTCGCTTTGATAAAGTTAAGTCCACTCGAAATTCCCGTTTTGAACGTCTCTAAGAAAATGGATCTACGTTTCGTCGAGTAACAGGTGTTAACCCAAGGTCACACGTTCACAAAATTCGTGAACATTTGAGATTAGACATTTAATGTCTAAATCACACCTGCAGCATTAGTTCATATTTCCTCCGCTAGGGATAGTAAAGCATTTTTCCCTTGAATCAGCTGCTGGTAACTGAGCTTATCTCATCTGATTCAAAGAAAAAACGTTTTATTATCCCTAGTGGAGGAAATATGAACTAATGCTGTAGGTGTGATTTAGACATTTGTCACACGTTCCAGTTCATCCAAAAATTCTTGTCTTGCAATAATTTGTGTATCTATTTAATATCATGTTTTCACCCAAGTTGAAAATTTTATTATGGGATCAAATCTACGTCAAATTAATACCGCTGTAAATGTCTGCACGTTCAGTGTTCCCAAATACTTGTAACACGGACAGTCCCCACTAATGTCTTGAAATTAAAGGTAAAAATGTATACGTATGTACATACCATGAGCATACAGTTTGGTATGGAATACCGAAAACAGGGAAAAATAACAATTTGCGTGAGGGTACTGTATGAGTTTGGAGTGAGGAGGAGAGTTTTGTTATTTTTCTCTTTAATTTTTAAGCACGTGGTTGATCACACAATTTGCCACACCTACAAGGCTGACTCTTATATAGCTAATATTTGTCTTAACCATGGCTTTGAAAATTCGCTCATTAACTCATGCTGCATGAATAGACTTGTTAAACGCATTTTGCTAAATGAAATTTGAAACTGTAATTTACCAATGGACAGTCAGTCCACGATCTAAATTGCCTAAACTGCGGAACCAGACGTGTTGATTTGTTTCTACATTCATTGAGGTAAACCGTTAGATTTTAGAGGTTGAATAAATCTTTAATTATTCTAAATCTTTTCCAGACCTCAAGTTTAGTACTGTAATAAAACTTCTATTTTACGTGAATTTAATCACATCATTACTTTATTTACAATATTATTTCATTCAAATTTTATATTAGTAGTTATGTTTCAATAACTTGTGTTGACACTTTTGGGATTATTTTATACATTGTATATTGTACCACCTATTTAAATAAAACAACTTACTACGTGCCTACTTTACGTCAATAAAATTCATTTGTGCTACATTAAGAGGGGGTGTTTGCATCAATTAGCCTCAGCAGACAGTTTAGTAATTCGATCGAGAACATCACTCATTAATTTTCATTTTCGCCTATTTTTTATCGGATTTTCAAACCTATGTTTACGGTAATTTTAAGATGTCACCCTCACCCTGATGTTTTATGATTAAGAGAAATCTGTCAAAGATTTAAAGGTTGTATACATGTTCAATACCACGTCTATTTGGCATTCTTGTTATTGCCGTTAGTTATTTTTGAACTCTTCTATTTTTTCATCTTGATAAAGTACGTCAGATTCAGTCAAGATATTTCCAACTGTACAGCCGTCGAACAATAGAATGTCGCGTTATCCTGAAAGCCTTCACCCTCCACGGTTTTAATGTTAACAATTCATTCAAGGCTTCCCTCCCTTCCATAGAGGATAAACCCTGTTATTTCAACCCTGTTTGGTTTTCGTCAGACGGGAAGGTCTGTGGGGGCTTCACGGTTGCCGAGCGCCGGGCTCATTATGCGGGGTGGGATCAGAGGGTCACTCAACCTTCCCGTATTCTTCCTAAAGTTGTTCGCCGATTCTTTATTAGGTGAAAATAGCCATGGTGTGGCTGGATTAGATTGGTTTTATGGAAATACCCAAGTTTTAGAGGTGGGGATGTTGCTGGATACTTATCAATATCTCTTCCAACATGTGAAACGAGTCCTTACTCATATTATACGTACATGCAAGGAGAAAGTCCACGCCAAACTACACAAAGCGGAAAATAAGCAATCTTTTTTTTTGTTGAAACATACAATCTTTTATCTTTTAGGATATAGGATTTAACTATGAGGGGGTTGCAAAT
This sequence comes from Apolygus lucorum, assembly GCA_009739505.2. Lineage (NCBI taxonomy): Eukaryota > Metazoa > Arthropoda > Insecta > Hemiptera > Miridae > Apolygus > Apolygus lucorum. The sequence goes on along the minus strand of CM019177.2, from coordinate 41,046,343 downwards.
TGACAAAGATTGGATTGATATGTTCAAACAAAGCCAATAAGACTCATCTATAGATATATCCTTACGTCAAAATCTACACATCTCGAAAAAACAGGACGATAGCAGATAGGATGTTTCAACTTAGGAATACTAATAGAAATACCATAGAATACTAATAACACCAACGTGTTCGTATCCTTGGGAGCTAGCCCGAAAGGACCCGCACCCCTCCCCCACAAATCCCTTAGAGCATTATAAAAAAGTTCTTAGAGGTTGCCTTCGTGACTCTGAAGGTTGGACGAATGACGAGTAAGATGGTGAAGTAAACAACCATTTTAGATTGGATTTTCATCCGACTGCCATTCCTGGCGTCGCGGACGTCATCATCTGTCTTTCAAAGGGAAGATCAGAATTTGTTCCGATGATTTCGCTCAAAGCTTCCCATTGCCTCACCTCCCTGGGTTTGACGAGGGGGGGATGAGCCCGGGACGCACGAAAACACGCGCCGCGGCGAGATTCGAACTCAGGGCTTCCCGCAGTAGCCGGTCCGAGACTCATCGCTAAAGGACGCGTGCCGTAGAGAGCCCGGTCACAGCCGACCCCAGACAAGTAAGATACACGATTGTGAATCACACATGAACTTTCACTGATGGTAGTGAGCCAAATTTCAGCAGATCTTTTTTCGTTTCTTTCGAAAATAATTTCATTTCACCCAGTTTTGCGTCCATAAAATGGTGTGGTTATTTTCCGTTAAAATAATCTTTATTGCGCAATAATATAGTTGGTAGGTAGGTAGGTAATCATGGAAAAGCCGTGTCCTAAGCAGACGGGTGATCTTCATAGAAAAATAATAAGCCGCTGTTTAATAATTTGCAGCTTTTTTATATCTCAAGATATCGACAATCTCAAGGTGGTAAAACATTTGCCAAGAGGGTGTGCAAATTACAATCATTCGGACTTTATTCTAATTGAGGCTAAAAACCTGCAGTAGGTATCATGGCATGATCATGCAAATTATACACTTGCATAGAAAAGGGATAGATTATAAAAACCAAAATCCCTTCGCGTAGTTGGGCTTTTAGATACAATATTATGACTGGTACAAGTTTGTAAAGTTGCTCTTGTACTGCAGCGATGTTTTCCTGTTCTTCTTGGTTCGCATGTTATTTAATAAATACGGGTTTTCGAACTTAGCAACCTCCAAACCCGTTCTAATGACACAGCTCTTCAACGTATTGACTCTAAGACAAAGACAACAGAGTAACTAAAGTGAAGAGCTAATCGAGAGGAATTCAAAGGGGATGTTCGTTCGTTATTAATATAAAATTTACGATGTTACCTTGAATTAATGAACGCGTGAAGAACAAGGATTTTAGTTCATTCATTTCAATACCAGGTGGTTTAAGCGATAAATGCCATAACCTAATCCAAAAACAGGTTCTCGTTGTCGTGTGGTCGTGACGAAGATTTTACTGATAGTCTTTAGTTTCAAAGAGCGTAGGCTCGTTGTCTATCGAACGCCGTAGGCGATAATGAATGTAGGTCAGAACCGAATGATAAGTCATTCCGAACGCTGTACCTCCATGAAATGGAGATTCTATCTGTTCGAACATCAACACTCGAACATCCGGTAAAAAAATGCAAATGCGGGCGTTCACAATATGAGAGAGGACGCGGGTCACGTGACTCACAGCTCGGCCCTTTAGGTTCACACCACGACCCCTACAGTTGTAGAATATGAACTGCTAGGTTACACCACTCGTAACTACGCTATAAGTTAACGGTACGAGTTCGGACATGTAGCGGAAATATCGTTTTAAAGGGCAGCAGAAACCAGCTCTGAGTATACAGCTGATATGATGTGTTTGTAGTTAGGTAATTCTTCCGTGCTCTTGGCTATTGAAACAGGAGCGACACGATTCTCCATTTTCTTGGAGCTATACGAGTATATTTGTAACATCAACGTCTACGTAAAATTATTCTTTCCACATTGACTGGAAGTAGTTGAGGAAAAGGTTCGTCCAACTGACACAGCAATGACTACCAGGTGTCAATCAAAGACATAATTATTCATTATGTATACAAATTTTGAAACCTTCGGTGACTGATTGAATGGTTAGACCATGTGAAAAGTTCTAGAAGTGCCAAAAAGTTCTAGTTCATACTTCTGAATCCACCCAGGATATCATCCGGAATAGGAGGGTTACAGACGTTACAACCAAAGACGACAGAAGCATACAAAATGAATTCATCAAAAGCTGAATTGAGTGAGTAGACCATTCTGGCCAGGATCAATGGACCGTGAGCGTAATGTTAGAAGCACCAAACGACAAACAGCAGAGCCTAATACCGGCTTAATACAACTCATGGTGGAGTTTGATGAGGGAATGAATAATTTATGGAAATCTACCCGCGGATTCGTTACTTTTTCGAAGTGGAAAATACCACGTGCGGATGGAAAACATCAGAGATCCGTTCTTTAATTAATGCGTTCTGACCAGAAAGGCGAGAACACACATTCCAAGGGGAACACCGTCTACAAACGAATGAAAAGAGTTTAGAAGTCCATTTTCTACTCGTTCTTATTCTCAAATGATGATCTTTAAAAGAACCTGCAGAATGAGTTGTTTTTTATTTTTATTATTGCTTCCGAGTCTACCAAGGTAGCGGAAGCTTTGTTTTCACTTTTCAAGGACGAAAAAAAAAAGGTCTCCAAAATCAAAATTTTCACTCGCGTTTTGCGTTTTAGACCTTTCTGAACAATTTTGGTTCCGTGTCTGTCTGTCTGTGTGTCTGTGTGTCCGTGTGTCTGTGTGTCTGTGTGTCTGTGTGTCTGTCCGTCTGTCATCAATTCCTTGTAACGCGCATAACTATACGAAGTTATTGTCCGATTTCGATGAAATTTTCAGGGATTGTGCGGGTTGGTGTGTAGACGGTCCCCTAAGAAAATCATCATCCTCGGACTGATACAAGCGACTGCGCATGCGCAAACGTGAATTCCTTGTAACGGCCATAACTTCCACATTTTCCACTCGATTTCAATGAAATTTTCAGGGATGTTACAGATTAGTATCTAGATGATTCCCTATGAAAATCGCCTCCTTGGAAATAATAGAAGCGACTGCGCATGCGCAAACGTGAATTCTTTGTAACGGCCATAACTTCTACATTTTCAATCCGATTTCAATGAAATTTTCAGGGATGTTACAGATTAGTATTTAGATGGTCCCCTATGAAAATCACCACCTTCGGACTGATAGTAGCCACTGCGCATGCGCAAACGTGAATTTCCTCATAACGTCCATGACTTCTACATTTTCCATCCGATTTCAATGAAATTTTCAGGGATGTTACAGAGTAGTGTTTAGATGATATCCGATGAAAATCATAGAGAATTGTTTTTCATAGAGGGATGGTCTCCTGTGAGAATCTCAAATCTTATACATGACAAGGCTTCAATAGCTCAGAGGACAGAGTCTTGATTTGTGCTCCAGGGATCGCGGGTTCGAATCCCAGCCGAGGCTAAGAATTTTTTTGATCCAATCACATACATCTACTCACTTATTTTTTCATCCGAATTTGATGAAATTTTCTAGGATTGTCCAGATTAGCGTGTAGATGGTCCCCTATGAGGGTAGTGAAAGGTACTTAGAGATTGGTGTTTTGAGATTAACTACTATTCATCGGATCATCTATACAATCGGGTTATGGACACGAGGAAGCTATGTGCCACACCCACTTGGCAGACGTTTTTTTTTTTTTTTTTTATTTTATTTTTTTTTTCAACGCATCATTTTTGTATGTACCTATGTGAAAACAGGCACACCAATAAGTTTGTTGATGAGACAAACTGGATACTTCCAGATTTCATCAGCTTCCTAAATTTGAGAACAAAAGATCAAACAAGCAACACTAAAACGTCAGTAATATTGAGAATTGGACCTCTTCATCATTTGCTTCGTGGTTTTGAATCCATCATGTTTTTATTGTGGACAGGTCATTGCGGCAAAACTAAATAAAAACTTCTTTCGAGGATGTTGCCTCACTATGCGATGAGTTCATAGCAGTTCAAGTCGCGTACATTCCAAGAGGATGACGCATTCATGTCTTTTTCAAACGTTGTTGACCAAACGTGGAGTTTCAGGACCGAGGGAGAGTCATTGGAATTATTTTCCCAGACAGTCTTCATGGTAAGCCCAATTCACAAATTCCAAACACTCCATGATCACATCCATACAGTACCAAATTGAATCGTTCACTGAAGTTCAACAAATATCCTGCAGGTATGATTTCATCCCGAACACTTCTAGAGTTCCTCTAAAAGCTCCATCGACGCTCTAACGCTCTAAGATCTGGACAGAAACACACAAACACTAAATCGGTCAAGCTTCTTGATTCTCGTCGGTCACAGTCGTCATTACTAGTGATTCCGAAGAAACTACGAACCCCATTTTAGCGTTTTATGATGAACGGAAGATGGGTGTGTAGCTAACAAATCTCACATCTCTCGTTCCTAAGATCGTCTGTACCACTTCCAGCGGTTTCCAAGAAGATGAGTACAAATTTTAACGACGAACTGAAGAAAGGTGAGCTCTATCGTTTGAGATTTTTCCTACTGCCTATGAAGGAATCCGAAAGGGTCTGTACGTACAATATTGCAGCAATCTAAGATGAAAATCTAGGAGGGAAATTCTTTTCAGTGACTTCCAAGAGGCTACTGAATTTCAGTGCTCTGGACAGGAGAGATGGCGCTAACTCAGGCATTTGTGAATGTTACCTTCGTAACAAGTTTGATGAAATTGTGAAAACGGGTAGGAATGGCAGGTTTCGATGAGAAGTTTTACTGTCCATACATCTGATCTGACTTACATGAGTAGCTCTATAATCACTTCCCGTAGAAGGAAGGAGATCACTGTTGCAAATCGGGCAATTCCTGAGACACAAAGTGGTACCCAAAAAGGTGCGTAGGCACAGAATCACAGCTAAGTATAAACGAGAGAAATCAACTTTATCGGTCACACAGCTGATCATCCACCCCTCGAAAGTAAACGGCTCCTTTACTTAACTCTCATCCGACCAATTTGGGAGTTTTCCTGTGGACTATGGGGACCAGCAGCGGAAACCCACCTAAAGAAAGTGCAAACAACACAAAATCGAGTGTTAATAATAATTACAGGAAACCACAAGTACATCAGAAACTCGATACTTCACTCAGACCTCAGCATCGCCACTGTGCAAGACACAGTAAAAACCAACTATGAAAAGATCCACGCAAAAATGCTGAACCACCCGAACCCCCCCATGAACCAGATCGCTAAAATCCACCCCTACCTCGCTTCGAACGACTACTTAAGCGTAAACGCCCCCAAAACGCCAAACTATAAAAAATAAAATAAAATAAATTATCACTTGACTGTAAATACCATTAAATAATAATAAGTTTTCCTCAAATAAATATAAATTTTGCACCCTTAATCATGTTCTATATTATTCGTTTAACATTTATGAAGCACAACTGTAATATTGTACAATAATAATAAAGTTAACATTAAAACAAAAACAGCTGATCACATTTCTCAAACTTGATTTCAATCCTTCATAAGAGGCTGCAGAATTTCAGCGCTCTAAGTTGAACAGAAACGTAGGCTTCATTGCTAACCCTTAAATAGCGAAACAGTACGTCACTCTGAATTTCGTAACAGATTTCATGGAAATTGTGAAAAAAAGGGTAAAAATTCTGAAGAGACTTTCAATTCTCACACAGCTGATCATATTTCTCTGACTTACTTTCATTGTTTCATAAGAGATATTATTATTATTAGGTATTATTATTATTATTTTACGTATCCATCGAGTTATTCTCTTAGCAGGATCACATTTTCTCTCCCTATTTCATTAAATTTTTATATTCCTCGAAATGGGCAAAACAGTTCGTCACTCTGAATTTCGTAACAAATTTCATGGAAATTGTGGAAAAAAAGGGTAAGAATTCTGAAGAGATTTTCAATTCTCAGACAGCTGATCTTTTTTTCCTGAATGTCTACGACTTAGCGGGGTTATCTGGAGGTTGTGTAGTAAAGTAATAATCTATTAAAATATACAATTATATCTGTGGAACGCACGGGTTACCATCAGGCTATAAAAAAACACAATTATATGAAGTGGGAAGTGGAGCAGATCCCTAATCATAAACTCCCAGCACCATGTAAGTAATCCTGTTGTTGGAACAGAAAAAAATGGTCGTTCATTCGCGTGGAAATTGGGGAGAAGGTTTTTATTCGTCGAAACCGCTCGACTCGTAAAAGAGGATAAAAGCTGTGGCAGATAGTTGTGCCGCGGGTTCGGGTATAAACGCAGCCCCGCGGGCCTGCGAGCGAACGGCGGGGAGGCTCTGAGATCGATACAAAACGAGTTACGCGGCCGCTACAGGAGCAACAAACAAGTTAGCTACGACGGGGGTCCCTTTCGCACGTCGAGGAACCCGCAGTTTCGTCCTCAAAACTCGATGGTGCCCTTAGAAACTTCTTTGAAGAACAAAGTACACAATCGGGAGGTTGTTACACCATTATCTAGAGTACCTCCGATTTTGTTGAAATCTTGCTCCTCAAGCCTTTGACTGTTTTGTTTAATAGATCGTTGTCTGAGAGGGAATATTCCCGAGCCACTGGAAGACGTCTATATCACGCCAATTCACAAGGGTGGAGATAAGTCAGATGTAGCACAATTTAGGCCAGTATGTTCAATCTCTACAGTAAGTACCTAAGATCTTCGAGAAACGTATATGGGTCATTTCAAAATTTGGGGTTATTTTGCCCTCGAACTTTTCCATAAATTATTGTTGAAGTTTTTATGTTTTTTCTCCCGTAAACGTCCTTTGTTTTGACCACTGAGGCAGATCCTGAAGTGGGCGCACACTTTATCAAGTAGTTTCAAATTTATAGAATTTTGAATTTTTTCCATAATTTCGACTTTGTAGGGAGAGAGAAAACCAAGGGTGAGTTGAACTCATGAAACCTTTTTATTCCTTCAAAATACGAGAATCTTAGTTTAGGAGAGTCTCTTTTATTTATCGCAATCATAGTCCGAAGCTATAATCTAGGTACATCAGAATTATCAGATTCTTCAAGTCTTTCAATCAGTCTAATTGTTCGTAAAATGTGGGTTAAGGAAAATTCAGAATTATATGACCCAGCGGTGTAAATAGTTCAGGTAACTCTTAAAAATATAAACGGCTTTGAAAAAACTTTTGAGAACCCATAGTTTATTCAGTTTCTTAATAGCACATAGGTAACTCACTTTCTTAGTAATACATAGGTAACTCGGTTTCTTGATAATACTTAGGAAACTCAGTTTCTTAATAATAAAATTCTTACAAAAACGCACATATATGTGAACATATCACCCCTAACCAGCACGGATTCAGACGTGGGAGATCTACGTCAACCAACCTTCTTGAATTCCAAGAATTTACTCTCCAGGCGTTAGGCAGGGGGCATCAGGTGGATTTCATTTCTACTGATTTTTCGAAAGCCTTCGATCGACATTCCCACCGAGCTATCTCATCTGTGCTGAACGGGCTGGCAGTGTTTGGGAGCCTGCTTGTATGGATGGAGAGTTACCTGACCGATCGATCTATGATGGTTCGTCTGAGGGACACCGTATGATGACCCTTCTTTATTGCCTCATCAGGAATTTCGCAGGGTTCCTATTCTGCCGTGCTAAGCCAGAAAGTCGTATCTTGACTTCACCCAACTTTCGGGAAAACGACCTAATAGGTCTCGTGGCGAAATAATTCTTTCGCGGGATTATTTTTCCTCCTTTTACCACAAGTTTAGGTTTTTCTTAAAAGAAATTAGTAGCCGAATCGATTTCTGGATTCAAAATTAAACATTTTTGAGTGTAAATTGTCAAAAAACGATGATGCGAGATTACGCTCTCGTAAACCCGAAGTTACGGCTATTCTGTTCATTTTAATTCTTGAAACATTAATTCATTTGAATTAACATATTAATTCAAGAAACCATTTCACATCGATTATTTTGTCATCCTACTTGGCTCAAAGTCAATCGTATTTCATATCTCTGTTCAGTGTAAGAAAAAACTGCTGAATCAATAAAAATAAACTTTTATTCACTTAGAGTATAAACGTAAAGTCACCACTAAATGTTGAGTTTTCAGAGGCAAAAAGTCGTATCATGCCGATTAATGCAAGAAGTCGTATCGTCGAAATACTCCCGTATCAGTGTCAAGATTCGAGTTTTCTTCATCTGAATCGCTCTGATACGACTAGTTTCTTAGCAAAATCAAGTTATCACGCCTTAACGCGAAAGTCGGGAGACTTGTTTGAGGAATTTCTAATAGAGATACGACTCTAAAACTCCGAAAATCGATAGAAATCGACCCCCAAAACCCCCAGCTACCAATAACTCAATTTGGTCAAATTTTCACGTTACGACTTTCTGGCTTAGCACGGCAGTATTTGGGTCCCTTGCTCTTCCTACTGGCCATTAACAATATCCAAACCATATTCAAGGGGGTTTCTTCTGTTCGCTGACGATCTGAAATGGTTTCACAACACTGTAACACCCTCAGGCTGTTTGGTGCTGCAGGAGTGTCTTGACTCCCTCATGCGTTGGTGCCCATCGAGTGGTTTGTCTCTCAATCCGTAAGTGTTTAACAATGTAGAAGATAGAAGATAGAAAATATAGAAGTTATGGTTGTTACAAGGAATTCACGTTTGCGCATGCGCAGCAACTATTATTAGTCTGGTGGGAGATGATTTTCATAGGAACCATCTACACGCCAATCTGAACAATCCTAGAAAATTTCATCAAATTCGGATGAAAATTTCAAGTGTTATGGCTGTGGCAAGGATTTCATGACAGACAGACAGACACGGAACCAGAATTGTTCAGAAAGGTCAGCTGGGTTTACATAGGTGCGTAAAGTCCGTAATGCGTAATGCGCAAAAAGAGAAGTGGGGGTGTTCCGTAATGCAGAAAGTGCGTAATGCAGAAAAGAACGTTCACATGGGTGAATGATTACGCGATTACGCAGAAGTGCTCATTAATTTCTGCGCAGAACTGTTTCCTAACCAAAACAATGATTCTGGTTGATTTTAGGGATGGGTATCGATACTCGATATTTCAAAATATCGATACTTTTGTACCGATACTCGATATTTTAGTCTCGATACTGCACTATTTGATATTTTTGGATATCGATACTTAGGATCCGATATTTCTAAATATCGAATATCGATACAGTTCTCGAGGAAAAATTCAACATAATGGCGAAAAAAAGAAGAAAGTTGAGAGGCTCTTTGGTTGCTCAAATAACGTTTATATCATGGAGAAAATTACCCTGCTTGGACTCTCAATAGTAAAAAATGAATAAAAATTGCTGAAAAAATTATTTTTCTTGAGAATATTGGATAATATTGATAGATTGTGACACTAAAGTATCGATACTCGATACTTTAAAATATCGATACTCATGCCCAACGATATTTGGGATATCGATACTCGGATACAATACAGTATCGATAGGTACTTTTATAACGATAACCATCCCTAGTTGATTTGTCAATAAACGAGACCGAGTTAATAAGCTTTCTGTGATCAAATGACGAGAGTTTGTTACGAAGTTTACCGAAGATTGTCGAAGTTCATCCGTAATGCGCAAAATATCCAATTTTTCAAAACGATACACTCAGCTCCAAAAGTCGACATCCGCAAAGATCAGTCCCGCCCCCTAAATTGGCTCCAGCCAATAGCATCCAATTACGCACTACGGATTACGGACATTACGCACCTACGTAAAACGCGAGAGGAAATTTCGATTTCGGAGAACTTTTTTTTCAACCTTGAAAAGTGAAAACAAAGCTTCCGCTACCTTAGTAGACCCAAAAACAAAAAGAAAACACCTTTAATACGCCGTACTCATAAAACTAGACTGAACAGAATCAGCACAAAGGAGGGGCAATTTGATGGTTGTTGAGATGATTCTGTAACTAAGTGATGATGTTGTTATGTCATACGTCCGATGAAAAGTTAAACCCGTTTCCGGCCACTGATGCATTTTTGCATCGTCATAATAATGATTTTTTTGAATATTGAATTCGTGGAAAATCTTTGTAGAAGAATTTTTTCTCGTTCATGCTGTTCCTAAACTTAAAAAAAAAAAAATCTTCGACAGCAGCTCAATAAGATTTGGGAGATTTTGTTGAAAAAGAGACATTTTGGCCGAAAGCGTGATTATGGTGGCTCAAATTCGATCCTGGGCGAGTGAGCGTTCTGAGCCATAAGTCGAAACAGATACTGGTCCGTAAATAGATTTTTACATTTTACCTAGATTTTTTTTTAGATTTTTAACAACGACATGGATAAAACATCCCAATTTAGAAAACTGAGACCTCTCAAATCCTATGAAATGTTAAATTCATAAAATTTGGAGCATTTTCGCTCTTGATTGGTGAGCAAATGATGCCTTATTTCGGCCAGAATTCTGTAAAATAATTCATCTTCCTCCTCCCATTACTCTGTTATTTCTACCCTCGGCTTGAAATGGGTTAACCAGAAATATATCTACGTGCCGTAGGGTTTTGCGAAATACAGCTCTTCGTCTACCAATCGATTTTTAAGGCCGCGCATAATCCGTGAGGTATCCACGTGACGTCACACAGAATCGATGTATCGACTAAGTATGTCTATGAGTTCATCGGAATTTGTTTTTTCTTAACTATGCCAATTTGTGCGAAGGTAGGTTGCTCATCCCGACGCACTTTTTCAACACACAAAACCAAAATTATTCAGTAAGGTCTAAAATGTAAAACACGAGTGGGAATTTTGATTTCGGAAAATATATATTTTTTACCTTGAAAAGTGAAAACAATACTCCCGCCACAAGTTCCTAGTATAAAGTATGACAGCAAAAACATATCAAAGTACAGTAACAATTTATTGTATAACTTGTTTGATACTGTAGGGTAACATTTTGACAATTTTTAGGTTGAATTTTAATCTTAAAATGTTAATTATAATATGTGTAACATGCGTTGAAATGAATTCATTCGGAATTTAGATTCCTTAATCTTGTAATGATTTTTATTGATCTCGATACAAGTCATGAAGAAGAAAGATTGACAATAATAATAGGGAAATAATATGAAAATAAAGCACAAAGTAGCTGAATGTGGGTTTCTGATACTTTACCTCACTATTAATCATCCCATTGTTAGTAAATTATTATTCATAATTAAAATTCCTTTAAAAAAATCCCTTCCAGTAAGTAATTTAAAAAAGTTAAATTCATGTAAAACTTATTTTTAAAACTCTTAGTAATTAATTTAAAAAGTTGAATTTATCTAAAATGATATTAAAATTATCAAGTAAGTGATATTTGGAATAATTTGTGGAAGTCAGGGAATTTAATTTCGGCAAAATTTTGAGCACTTGGGAAAGGAATAACTTGAAATGAGCAACCTATTAACTGTTTACTACGTATTTTTAATAAGGAAAGTTGGACAATTGTTGACATTAACTCACAAGAATGAAACAATAAAATAAGGAAAGAAAGAAATTTGTGCAGTAAAATGGGACTCCTTCACGATGAGATGATATGGTAGCCGATTCGATATTAATCATAATCGATTATTGACTCTCGACGATACCAGGATTAATTGGTAATCATCGGTTCCATTAATCGATTATTCGTCGGTAGATACCCATCGCAAGTACCACCAAAATTTCCTCCAGAGCACTGAAATGATTTATTGCAGCGTGCTCTTTCGAAGTTGGCGTCCCAAATCGTGGCCTACATTTCCCGATTAATGACCCGGTTTAATACGGCGTAATTAGGTAATCTCGAAAAGAACTCGCTGTTAGGAGAATAAAATGAGGTTTAAAGGGGATCGGCCTTGAGCTTGTGTAACTTGGCAAGTTATTCACGTTGGAGCGACCTTGACCGGTCTGCGAGGGGAAGGGAGGCGTCATCTTCGCGCGGTGCCCGCAATCTCCCGCGAGGTCTCAACTCGATCTCCCTCAGGGGGGCTTCCATTCCATCGGATGCCGCCTTTTCGTACGCTATTGGAAGGGAAATCGGTTGTTTCACCACGGGATAGTCAATCAAAGTTCTGGCACAATAACTCATCCTTGGCATTTACGGAAACCATAATAGTATTTCTTCTTTAAAACTATTTTAATATCATGTTTTCAGGTCGTCCCAGGAAAGACTTGAGCGTCCTTGTGCGATTACTCTGAAGTGAAAGAGGACAACACTCAACAAAGAAAAGAACGATGCAAATTATTACACAATGGTTTATTATTTTACTGTAAAGAACACCCATTTGCATAGAACCCGGCTATTCCATCAATACTAAGTACCACCTGCTAACAATTACATCGAGAGTTGTGGACGCCATGATTTGGCTGAGTAGAAAGGAACGAACAATGATCGCAATTGATCAGCTGAGATTTGAACTGATATCAGGCCGGGAACAGTCTTTTGCAATTCACTTCTCTCTCTCGACCATGCCAAGAAACATCAAGGAACTTTTGGAAAACAACTCAAGAACCATAGATGATCCCTTCAAGTCACTGTCTATTATCTACGAAGTACGAAGAATTTTTAATTTATAATATGACCCTGCGTTGTCGAATGAGCTCAAATAAATAAAAAGCAATTCAGACTTGTGTTACTGAATTTTTGTAAATCCAACTCTCAAGTCCTCGTAGGAAGCGAACGGTTGGTCCTACAGAGCTCTGAGTGGTCTCGTTAGATTCTATAAATAAATTCTAATTTAAATTGGTGAGTAGTAAACAATACCTTTATATTGAGAGTTTTTGAGATGGGGAATTTTGAAAATTACAACCCAGATTTTTTATATCTTCAAATTGACTGACACTAACCAAAAGCTTCGCGGCTCAGCTAGACCGCAAATGGAGTAAGGTGGTATATGGTAATGGTAACTAAGGAAAATGCCGCGTACGGCGTAGGGACGATTTTTTTTTTTTTAAATTCAATTTTTGGGTTCTACATACCTTGAAACGTGAACCATCAAATTTTAAGTAAAAGAGGGTGAGTTTAAAATTATTTAAAAAAAAATTAATTAATTAAAAAATGACCTTAAAATTCAAAACATCAAACTCTCTGCAATCTCTCGTTTTACGTTAAACGTTCTAGTCCTTACTAAAACAATTTTGTTTTCATGTCTGTCTGACTTTCAGTCGGTCTATGTGTCCGCAAATTCCTGTAACGAGCACAACTATAAGAAGTTACTGTCCGATTTCGATAAAAATTTTCAGGGATTGTGCGGGTTAGGGTTTCAATGGCCCTCTATGAAAATAATTGCCCCCGGATTGATAGCACTTCGCCTTAACAAACGTGAAGTCCTTGTTACAACCAAACTTCTACATTTTCCGACCGAATTCGATAATCTGTTTGGGTTGTGTTAATATTTCTGGATGTTCTCTACCTACAAATATCGGCGTTGGATAGTCTACACAACGGTGCCTGGATGTCATGGAAGCTTTGTGGACTCCCACTTGGCAGATGTTTTTGTTGTACAGTCAAGGTACCCTTTGATACACAGAAATGCATATACAGTGTTACGATTGAAAGAAAGCGGCTGGCTTGGTCAGGTGTCCATGAGTATTACAGTCCCAAAAACTGAAAAAAGCCAATAAATGGCTTTGACTTTAACTTTAGAAACTGGGTTTCCCACTAAACGGATAGGAAATTTAACAACTCTGTCCAATCGTTAGCCTGAAAAATGGCTATTTTCGAAAAAGATGATAAATGTTGACTTTGATTTATTTTTTTACTTTTACAAATGGCTTTAAGAGGTTGGGGGTTGGGGGTTTATGGTTTAAGTGGTTTTCCACTAAACGGATAGGAAATTTAACGCTCTTTCCAACGGTGTACTCAGATTCGAATTAGCATGAGAAATAAGGGAGATATGACCATTTTAGTGCTGCTTGGTCCAAAATACGAATAAAAACTTTAAAGTGGAAAAAAAAGAATTTTGAGTGGTTTAAGAAAAAATTTCTATGAGACATTTTTTGTTGCAAATTAGTTGTAAAATCGATGTTTGAAGTTTGGTCCATTCAAACCTGATTACAACGTTGAAAAACAGCGGTAAATTTCTTATCCGTTTTCCATTAGCAACCATCATTCAAATTTCCCAGTGAATCCTCCTCAACTCCTTATTTCTGCAAATGAACTTTTTTCGTGTTTTCGATCTTGTGGCACTAAGTCATAACTCCCTTATTTCTCATGCAAATTCAAATCTGATTACACCGTTGGAAAGAACGTTGAATTTCTTATCCATTTAGTGGAAACCCCAATTTTTGGAAGCCATTTGTGAAAGTGAAAAAACGTCAAAGTCAACATTTATAATGGGGTGTGCGAGTGGTGGTTTCCCAAGCCTGAACACCTTATTATGACTCCACTTACTCAATACCCGGATAACGAAGGTCAGAGGTACGGAAGCTCGACCCTTTCCCAGTCTGACTCACCAGGCTACCAAAGATTTTGGAACAGGTAGTCGTCTATGTTAGGAGGTATACCCTTTGGGAAATCGGCCGGCCGCTTTCTTTCAATCGTAGCACTGTACCGATCTCAGCAACTAAGAATAGCGAAGAATCTCTTACTATTACTATTTAACTAGGTATTATTTTAGTGGGCACCTGAAGATGGGAGTTTAGGATAAAGCTAGTAGGAGTTGAGTGGCTGTTAATATTAGAGAGTTTTTTCTTACCACGGGAGCAATAATTTATTACGGTTAACGTGTAACCAAATTAGTACGATAAATGATACGATAATATCGTATTATGATGAATCATATTATGATGAACATGATGAGTATTTACTGCTAATGAGTAAATTGGTATGATAATGAGTATGCAATCAACGGAAATGTCAATTATCGATTCATCACTATCATTGAAATATTCGTACAAAAATTATGGTCAGTTGTAATCACCAATATTAGCGTAACATTGAAAAATACTATATTGTTAAAGATAAGACTCTTACTGAACAATTTATCTCGTTTTTGTGATAAGATTTCATGAGGCTGAAGAACTCATCAGTGATTAGGCGCATCGTGGTCAGTTATCGAATCCCCCCTTAGATTCCGATGGTCTCGGTGAAAAAACAGAACTCAAAGGAGCTCTTACTTCACCCAATCGTTCTACGAGAAAGTTTTGAAACGGAGTTGAAAACTGTGTTTTGCAAGATTTTATTTGCGACGCAGAACGGCAATCACGACCAACGTCTTGTGGGTTGAATAACCCCCCGCTCGCTAAAGAGCTAGTTTTCCCGGTAACGGGTCGCTGCTCGCTGGAGATGTTTTCCACTCGTTCCACACTAAACGTTGAGTCGCTTCCATTCTCGACTCTGGAGAGTAGAGCATAATCACCGAGACGAGGATGGAACAAAGTACCTAGTAGGTGAAATTATCATAGTCGAGATATCTCATTCAAGAGCATTGGATGTAAGAATGATAGCAATGGACAATTTGTGGTTGGAAATTCGGGAGACAATTCCCAGTCACTTTTATTAGAAATTCACCCTCGTTATAAACTCAACCTCCCCTGCATTCCTCATCAACCTTACACCAGGGGACGGCGTCGGGTAGTCCTGGGCGTCCTCCATTATCAATTAATTTTTTTTTTTTTTTTCAAGGCGTATCCCCTCCGCTATTGAGTCGAATTTAATGCAAAATAATTTTTAAAAAGACAATAATTTTGTTTTTTAATGAGTAGTCTTGACCAAATTGATGGCCAGAACGGATGCGTCCGGTATAGACTGATCAAAAAATCCTCCTACAACATTGAAATTGCAGTCCACATCCAAGATTAAACCGTTCGCGGCTTCTTTAAAACTGTCTTATAGTGGCTTAATATTTCTCACTGGGAAGACGGGTGTGATTACTGGAAAATGTTTTCGAAGTTTGAGTCCGTCGACCTCGAGTACGTGAACAGAATCGGTAGGAAGAGACTGCGCAAAGCGTTGGTCAGTTCGTGAGGTATCATAACCCAGAGCTCGAAAAAGAAAACAGTTCCTCCAAGGACTAATGAGGCATTCTTCAAAAACAAGAATACGTAGAAGTAAAAGTTTTCTAGAATACGCTCAGTTGTCTCGAAATTCACACGTTTTTAAATTTGTTAGATCTAATGATTATTTATTTAATAACCAGTGGCCACTTTTCTAATCATATTCGCGAAAACCTTTAACATTTCACCCAAGATTAACATTGAATATTGTTTGTATCCTCAAATTCAGAAACAATTGAATGATGTATCATTGTAAACGAATAACGTATAATTATGAAAAATATGAACGATCTTAATCAGTTCGGAATTAGTCAACGAATATATTTGATCTTTGAAAGGAATGGAAGATAGTTTAGGGGCTAATATTACGTAATCATATATAAATCCTTTCCTTGGTTGTTGTGAGGAAATGGAAATATGTGAGGATAAATTAACATACTACGCAATGCCGGGTTCAATCAAGCAATCGGATGCAATCATGGTATTGTGGTGGCCAATTATAGATTGTCCGGGTTTCGACCGCTTTTAATTAATAATTCAGCCTGGAATTGAGAACTACCTACACCAACGATCAAGAACTAGTAGGTATTAACTAACAACCAACGTGGTGGGTCAATTGCAGGTTACACAAACTACACAGTATTCACGGTAAATGACCACTCTAATGAGTGGCAATATGAGATGAAAGAGGGAACCTCGGAGATACAAAGTGGTCCACACCGTGCGAATCGTCCAAAATCGGGATGGCGGTCAAAAAAGGACATTATCTTCTTCTTTTAGTGCTTTCTCTGAAGTCAGAGGTTAGCCACAATTTGTCGGAGTTCATCTCTATTCAATGCTTTATTTTTCAAATCGTGATACTTGAGTCCTGTCCATTGTAAAATGTTACTGTACCACGAGGTCTTCCGTCGCCCAATACTTCTCTTTCCCTCGATCTTTCCTTCAAACACCAGCTGCAGCAATGAGTATTTCTAACCACGGAGTAGGTGACCAACGTATGAAACCTTTCTCCTTCTAACAATTGTTAGAAGTTTCCGATCGGTATTCATCAATTGTACAATTTTTATTTTGTTTTTTATTATTATTATTTTTTTTTCGTTGGTCATCCTACGAACCCATGAAATACGCTGCATTCGCCGGTAACACCACATTTCGAAAGCCTCGATTCGGTTCAAATGGGAATCCTTCAATGTCCATGCCCCGTACAAAAAAACCGACCATACATGACATTGAAGGACGCGCAGACGAGCTGGTATACTGAGATGTTTGTCACAAAGCACGGCTTTATACTTTATGAATGAAGCTTTAGCCACAGCTATCCTCGTTTTGATCTCAGTGTCCACCTCGGTGTTCTCGTGCAAACGACATCCAAGATATTTAAATACTGGCACTCTTTCAATGGGTTCCATACCAACAGACAAGCAAGCTGTTTGCAGTTCGGCGCGGCTCACTACCATGAATTTTGTCTTTTTTTACGTTTTTTTGTGCCATACGTCTCTCCTACCATCTTCACTCTGTTAATTAGTTTTTGTAGTTCCTCTTGACTTCTCGCAATCATCTGCATACCGTATATTATTGATCAGGCGGCCATTTACTCTAATCCCGGCAGCGCAGTTGGTCAACGCTTCCTGAAAGATGGCCTCCGAGTAAAGGATAAACAGCTGAGGAGAGAGCACACATCCCTGGCGAACGCCCTTACTTATAGGTATTCTTGTTGATGGATAACCCTCAACAAGAACTGACGCGTACTGCTCATTGTATAGGTTTCGAATGATGCGAACATCCTTCGAGTCCAGACCAAGGCGCTCCAGCAACTCCATAAGTGGGCCATGCCTAACGCTGTCAAAAAAGGACATAATAAGTACATACAATTTGAGTGCGTGAACTACAATTGGCTTTATACTCGTGCTCATACTTTGGTTTCGCGTCTGTCTGTCAGTCTGTAAATGTTCAATCCTTGTACCGGGCCTAATGTTTGGGGGAAAGAGATCAGTCATGATCGGGAGCCACAGTACATGTAAAATGGTGAAAGATCATCAACATAACGCAAACGAGTAGTTATGTACTGCCCATACAACACGGCAGATGCCTCATTTTAATTTTAACATGAATAATGTTTTTGCGGTGGCCTACCAGAGTCGAAAAGTGTCACGAAGTTTATGTCACTAAGTTTATGTCACGAAATTATGATAA
The DNA here is from genome assembly GCA_009739505.2 of Apolygus lucorum. NCBI lineage: Eukaryota > Metazoa > Arthropoda > Insecta > Hemiptera > Miridae > Apolygus > Apolygus lucorum. The sequence goes on along the minus strand of CM019177.2, from coordinate 41,028,113 downwards.
AGATGAGCACAAAGCGGAATGTGATAAAGATGAGCACAAAGAGGAATGTGATAAAGATGAGCACAAAGAGGAATGTGATAAAGATGAGCACAAAGAGGAAAGTGATAAAGATGATCGCAAAGAGGAATGTGATGAAGAATTACCAACGTTACCTTTGTTACCTACTAATAACTAGTTACCTACGTTTCATGGTAGTACCTAAACATTTCAATGGGATAAGGAAAAGGGGAAACGGGACGCAAAAACATTATTTGAATTGAGCCACTCAGAGGAAAAGTGGTCCAACCGCATTTAAGGCAAATTAGAGAAAACGAAGGTTTTGCGTTTCAGCTATTGATAAATACGGACTATTAGAATTGTGCTTAATTTTTTTTATTCCCAACCCCAGGATGTTTAAAAAACATGTGGCATAAGAAAAATATTGATTATCTTACAGCAACTATTTTTACTAGATCCATGAAGTTACCGTACCACTATTCCACTTGGTGTTTCTCCAGATGTCGAGGAAAAGTGGTACAACTCCATGACTTGAACCACTTTTCCACTCAAATCTTTAGCACACCCTACTTCAATACTCTTAGAAGTTATTCTGGGAATGCTTGTCAAAATTAATTTATTGCTATGAGATAATATTAAACGCTTCTAAAATTGCCGCCTTTGACTGTTTTCCACCTTGATAAAATGGAGTTTTCTGAAAGAAAATCACAATCGTTGGTTCAAAAAGCTCATATTCTTCATTTTAACATGTTTAATGTTTTAGGGCTGGGGGTCATTCTGTGAATTCCGACACGCAAATTTGCAACGGGCAAAACTATACTAACCTGTGGTCCGATTTTGACGAAATTTTCAGGGATTGTGCGGGTTAGGTCCTAGACGGTCCCCTATAAATTTCAGCACCTTCGGACCAATAGGAGCGAGTGCGCATGCGCAAACGTGAATTTCCTGGGACCTCGGTTTCTCGGTTTCTAATGAACCGATTTTGCTCAAATTTGGAGGTTAGTTAGGGACTAACTTCTAAGAGACACCCTATAAGTTTCAATCAAATTGGTCAAGCAATAGCCGCTGCGCATGCGCGAACTTTAAATTTATTGTTACAACCAAAACTCCGCAACTATTCAACCGATTTCGATGAAATTTTCAGGGATTGTGTGGGTTAGGTCCTAGACGGTGGACCACTAATATTTTGGTATTCAATAACTCTTTGAATCATAATTTTTTCGCCAACTGATTCTATACGTCCATGTTACAATGAGTGAGGAAGCTATACTGCCCACCCAACTTGGCAGACTTTTTTCTCTCCTATTCAACGCAGGAAGGTGAAATTTGAGAGGCAGGGTCAATGGAGAATGCTGAAGGCGCCTGAGTGGTCACTGATCGGCTGAGTGAGCTCCAAGGCCATTTTCTCTCCTGTTGAACGCAGGAAGCTAAAATTTGAGAAGCAGGGTCAATGGAGAATGCTGAAGGCGCCTGAGTGGTCACTGATCAGCTGAGTGAGCTCCAAGGCCATTTTCTCTCCTGTTGAACGCAGGAAGCTGAAATTTGAGAAGCAGGGTCAATGGAGAATGCTGAAGGCGCCTGAGTGGTCACTGATCAGCTGAGTGACCTCCAAGGCCATTTTCTCTCCTGTTGAACGCAGAAAGCTGAAATTTGAGAGGCAGGGTCAATGGAGAATGCTGAAGGCGCCTGAAGGGTGACTGATCAGCTGAGTGAGCTCCAAAGCCATTTTCTCTCCTGTTGAACGCAGGAAGCTGAAATTTGAGAAGCAGGGTCAATGGAGAATGCTGAAGGCGCCTGAGTGGTCACTGATCAGCTGAGTTTCTCCCTTGCGAGGGAAAAACATTAAACATGATTTAATGTTTTTCCCTCGCAAGGGAGAAATTGAACATTATACATTATGTCTTCGTAGTAAATGAATAACTCACTTACTTTGTGATTTTTCTCTTCATATTGGATGGTTGGTGATTTTTTGACATTTTTTACAACATTTTTTTAACCATCTTCATAGTCCGTTAAAGAGATGGTGAACGGGGGGAATCCATGACAAAAGATCCATCATATCTTTCTTTTTTGCTGGCGTCACTAGCCTGGGATGTTCATACAATGGTTGAAATTGGGAATCCTGAGATATACGGGGTCTTCCTCTAGTAGATTTGGTAATATCCAGACAGCTGAAGTCTACGAGGGTACTCAAATTTTCCTTGTAAAAAGTACTACCTACCACACCATAATAATGCCTTCACACCTTCACAATCAAGTCTATTAGAAAGAACTAAACGCTTCACACTCGATTCAAAATCATAAACTCTATTTTAAATGCTTGCATACGAGTCTGCAGCACATTGGGACATTTTCATGTCAACCACTACAAAACAAGGTAGTGAAGTAAAGGTAGGTTTTGAGTTCCGGAAGGTTCATCTAATCGTCGCCAGGCAGCGCTGATGCCGTCTCACCACCCTCACATCCTAGATGCTCCTGTGAAGTAAGGTTGTTTGTTACCCAATCATCAGGAATGAAGATAGAAGCTGTTTTTTGCTGCTTTTTCGATTACACCGAAGTCTCTGTCATTGGGTAAAAATGAGTGGCCGGAAGTCATGAACTTATGATCGATCTGGATAATATTGTTGTTGGGATTCTGAACAATCGATTTCCAAATCAGCGACAGTTTCATGTTCCTGTTTTGTCCAGTGCATGCATCACTGTATGCCACAATTTTCTTGAAATTGGAGCAGTGTTGCTCAATGTGCTTCATAATGCACGAGTCTATCTCTTGGGAACCCCTGGAAGCTATCACTTCGCTCCATACGTACCTACATGAAAGACAGACTGCTCGTAGTATGATGGATTCCCAAGTTGTAAACGTACATGTTACGTTTATAATAAGCGTTGGAGGAAATCAAACGGGAGGGAGGGGAGGCGTCAGCCTTGAGTTGTACCACTTTTCTTTTAGGCGCGCTGTGTTCCGGCTAGCGGAATAACATAACAGAGCTATCTCTCGATAACTGTTCAAACTAGAGCCATACCACTTTTCCTCTGAATGGAGAACAACCTAAGGAACACCAAGAAAGGTCTAACTCAAAATCGAGAAATTTTCAGTTAGACCACTTTTCCTCTGAGCGGCTCAATTGTGATGTTAGCCATAGGCTCAAAGTAGGGGCGAGGCGCGGAGCGCCGAGTTTTCATTTACTTGGGAGATTGACCAGATTGTTGCTAAATTACTTTTTCTTCACTACAACTATTGTAAACCAAAATATCTGTCCAAATCCCAAATGTAAATAATTGGAATACAACCAAATTTGTTATTGTATTTAATGTTATTGTTATTATGTTATTGTATTTAATACAATAATTACTGCGTGCTGAATTATATTTCAACAAATTTATAACTCACGCAAAGGCTGCAAGAAATGAAAACCTCACTTCCTCCATAGTTCAAGAAGAATAAGTTTGGAATGAACAGATAAAGGTACACTCAAAGGAAGACGCTGTGAAGAAGAATGTAACTTACTGTAAGCAGGAATGCAAAGAATTCAAAATCGGTCTTGCACTCTTTTTACGTTTACTCTCTTGACAATGGTAGGATTTGCCATCCATGGTGATTCAGGTTACGCATCAAAGCTTGAGCTTTGATCATGGGAAAGCACGAGATCGTCGGCCGACATTGCGTGCACCCACTGGTATATAGTGGGAGGTCAGCAGCGAGCACAATAGGTGGCTGGTGGCCGTTTCCTTGAATCCTGCTAGGAGGGTCACTGGCGGCACCTTCATGAATATTTAACAGGTCGTCAGCTGTTTCTCTCTCTCTCTATCGGCTTCGTTTCTGTGCCGGTGTGTTGGACAACCCACTTACCTTTCGGTGGACAATGCAGTTCCCTGTCAAGTTTGTGATCAGGATTCTTGTTGAATTAATCAATGAGTGCACGGTACAGCAAATTCTTAGTTCCTCTACATCGCAATCAATTGAGGCAAGTAGGATATTGAATGACCGAAGAAAGCAGAATGTTCAATGAGCACTCAAAAAGATGGAATATGCCGGAGCTGACGGAGTACACGTCAAAGCCAGGTGGAATTATCCGAGGAAGCGTCTTTTTTCACGATGCTGAGTCAGGCACGATGTAGGCGCCTTTTCATCAAGCGGCAAAGAGTTAGAGGTGTGAAAACGTAAGTCGTTCTTGATGTATACAAGTCGTCAATCGAGAGGCGGGAGGAAAAACAGAAATATCAAAACTAGTTCTCCAGCAAAACCGTCGCCTGGCGCATGGTGTGGTCGAGTGGTCACGAAGTTTCATGACTTAGGAATCTCCGCAAGAATACTTCGTGGCGTCACCTCCCGCATCTTGCCTGGCACACACCTGTATTGGTGCTCTCTGCAATGTGGAACTTCCCTATGTCCCCCTACATCCTCAAACTGATGGAATAGAGTCGGATAGCAGTGGCATCCTCCCCACTATTCACTATTTTAATTTCGTTTTTTGGCGTACCCTCTCCATATCCAACATACACGAGTACAATCAAGGAGAGATACAAAAAAGATAAAGTTGAGATTCCGAAGAGCGGAATTAGGTTTTGGACTTACAATAATCATCATTCCCATATATGGGGTGTGAATTTCACATGATATAAGCCATCTGCCCAACGACTGCCTGAACATAATGGTATTTCATGCTGCAAATTGACCCCCTACTTACATGTTGTTGCCCTTTATCACCTTTCTCTTACGACCATCATTTGAAATGTTAGCTTTGTCTGTACTCTGGCTGGCTATTAAGACATTGACCTTTTAGAGTGACCTTCTGTAATAAAAAAACATTGTAGAATTCCTCCACTAATGAACCCATTCTAAGAACGAAGCGTAAATTTCGGTGTTTCAGATATTTAGCGTACATGTTTCCGTTTACCCCACTAACGAGGGATGCTCCATTGACACACTTTTCCACACTTCACCACACTTTCCCACACTTTACATACTTATAATTTTCAATTTCGCCAGCTAAATTTTCCCTCCCACTACTTTTGTGACGTTTTCCTTTGGACTATAGTTGCGTAGTTGGTATCTACCAGACATTTTGTTGAATTTCGAAGAAACATCAAATGGTGAAATGACGAGTAGGTACCTCCTTCCTCACAACTGACCAATTTGGTACAGTCATTCATTCTCCAAAATCAATCGATCCACAAGGGTAGAATTGATTTTCGATAAGGGAGTTGAGGGCACGAAAAAAAAATTACCATCAAAATCTGTCAAGCTGATTTGCGCCATTCCATTCCCGCGCGCTGTCTCCATAAACGAACCTAATTTGGTGAATTACGGTTCAGCTTACTGTAAGTAAACGGTTCCGAACAGACGGACAAATAGAGCTATTCTTAGAATACATTAGACCACAAAAAATGGAAATGGGAAATGACTGTTACCTGACCATTGACTATAAAAGCACAAATACCGAGGAAGATGCATAAATTGTCTAGCCACTGATAGAAATAATGAACCAGTAATAAACGCAAATGCAAACGTGACCTACCGTAATATTACTCCAAGAAAAATATAAGCTATTTGGGATGATGTTGCAACTGAAAATTGACAAGATTTCCAATCAATACAAACTTCTACTGACAATTACAAACACATAATCCGGGTAACTATAAAAACAAGAAATGAATCAACCGAAACACGGAAAATACAGAAATGAAATTTCGAGCTTCATTATCTGTAAGTTTAGAGTTGGGTTCCAGAGAAAAACGTATCTTTTCATAACACGAAACCCATTAAAAATAATAGGGCACTTTCCTTTGAACTTATGCGCGTCTCCTTAAACACCCTCTCCTTTCCGTTATTTGTGTGAGAGTAGGTTGTCATTTACCGTTGAAAATACACTTCATCGTCAAGTGTGTTTAATCGTAATTTTCAGAACTATAAAACGGATTGTTGAGTTCCTCCAAAACGTTCTCATTGAAGATGATATTCAAGACTTATAATACTCGTGGGAAACTAACTTGAAGAGTTTTCGAATTATTTTCACAACAGAAACAAGTCATCGAACTATTTTGCAGTTCATTCGTCATAATATTATTTTCCATTAAGTAACAAATTCCACAATACTGAATTACTGCTTGACCTACTTAGGGGTCATACAATTTAGCATGAAAATCAGATCATGCAAACAAAATTAAGGTTACCTGAATAAGAAGTTTGTTGTTACATGAACCAAATCCTAAGCTCAAGAAAGGAAGTGTGTTCTGACTCTAAGGGAACACAATTTGACTCAGGACAATTTTGTTACTCCTCCCCCTACTGGACTACTTACTACCCTGCACGATTTTAGTGACTAGATATTAATGCATCCAAATTGGTAGCGAGCAGTCTAATGACGTCAGCATTCCAATTTGGAGCTACCACTAGTTAACTACCGGCCGTTGACTGGAACTGACTCGAAGACGTCTCAATTCAGTTGACGGTAGTCGATTTCGTAGTTGGAAAGTACAAGTTGTGACGTTGATAGGAACTGACTTAACGACGTCTCATTTCAACTGCATGACTTGTTTAAAACTGAATTTACTTGAGCAAATTACTATTTACTGGTCGGATGGCGATCAGAACCAAAAGGACGTCAGAATTTCCTTCCAGTAAATAGTAATACAGGAATTTTTATCAAAAGGGTAGTAAGCAGTCTTATAAGGTTTGGAGTAAGCAAAGATTTGACTTGGGAAATCTTGAAAGAAAAACTTTAACTTTTTCAGAAAACACTTCGATCAAGATACTGGCAGAATAGACGGTTTGTAACTGGCTGAAGGCTAGGAACTTTCTGAATTGAATGAATCCTCATGGGCCGGCATACGCCCTTATAACGAAGGGGTAGTTGCGAGAGGGGGTGAGTCCCGACTCGAGGCAACCCCCTTCCTACCCTGAAGGGGATGGCTCCTCCTATTTTGCCAGGACCTCTTTCGTTATTTTTATTGCAAAAATACTATAATACATAGTGGTTCACCACAAAGTGTAAATTACCATTTAGGAAAAGTAGATAATGAAATATAATTAAACATACCTTCCCTATATCAATCGACTTCGAAAGCGGGACCAACTTGAATACCGGGAGAATACATTGATCATCAAGCATATTGTTACCAGAATGTATCTTTGTTCACACATAGATTACTCAAATTAGCGAGTATATGGACGTTTTTTTTCTCTGATGATTATAGACCTCGCCTATTTTAAATAAAATATACATACGAGTACGTCATGCTGGAGATCGCCTTACGCCTTACCTGCAACAGAGAAAGATCATGTTATGTTAGGATTGAATAGGTTTATAAAATTAGATATAACATGATATAACCAAGTGACGGATCTGGTATCACTTAATGGTAATATATAAGTACGAATTGATTGTAAATATTGAGAATAATACTAGCCCTGGAGTGGTACGTAATTTAGAATTGTGAGCAGTAGAGGTTAAAATTGTTCGTCGTAAAAAATGTCTAATTAAGTTTATCCTCTGTGTCTAATGCCTAATTTACAATCGAATAAATTTTCGACTTCTTCAAGTACAATACAACGAGTATCTCTACAGAGGACATCTCCTCTCACGGTAGTGACTTTTTAGAATTTCAACAATATGGTACTTTCAATATTTGTGAATATATCACAAGCTACATGCAAACATAGATTGTAATAATAACATTTGGTTTACTGCGGTGGTTTTTGGTGAATGCGATCTGCACGCATTGAAATGTACTACATATGTATAAATTTGAAAAAATGAAATTTCAACTTTTGAGTGGAAAAGAAAAGGGCTCAGACCCAGTATGTTGATGTATCAAAGTGCCATAAAAAAATGTCTCCTTTGATGAGGAAAACAATAGATCATAGATATATCTAGGTATTATTTTTCCCATTTAAGAGAAATTAGATGAAGGTTATTACTTGAAATGAATGTAGGAAGATGTAGGCAGGAAGAGAAAACAACAAAATGACTGCCTGTAATCGAACCAAGGTCCTCCCAGACTAATGATTTTTACAGTCTAGTTACTTATAATTACTTAGTTAATTAGAATTTATTTCAGTCTCGCGTTTTTTTTTTTGAGCCCAAAAAACATACCAACCGAAAAAAATCGGGCTAAAAAAAGTTAGGTACTATTTGTTTTCCCACAGACCCCAAGCATGAAATTTGTGTCACAAAAAAAAGTTTAAAATGCTTTTAAAATAATATGTTATTATGTGACCAGCTCAATGTTTCCGTGGCGATGATGAAGAAAATTAATAATTGAAACGTCGGATACACAAACTATCCTGGTCGCGATTCCATATAGAGGCAACACATGCTTAACAGACGTACGAGTAGTAAACATTTACTGTCGATATTGTGTACACTATGACAATTTCGTGATCAAGCCGTCGTTCATACCACCCAAAATTCTTTATTTGGATATAGGTAGAATCCAAAAGGCAAAAAAGCAGGTCGTTCAAAGGCTAATATGAGGGTAGCCCAGTGAGCCGGATGAAGGACCTAATTGCTGAAAGGGTGGAAGAAGGAAGCGGGATCGCCGTTCTTTACGGCCTCGCTGTTTTTGTCTTGACACATTAGGTCAAGCGGTTGTCGTTTTTTGCGGCTCATCGGTAACTGAAGATTTTATGGGAGTCTCAAAATAATCGACGTTGACGACGGCAAGAAGTACGAACTTAGCGATTCCAGAGTGAAAAAGGAGTTACGAGTGGGAATTCACGGTCAGAAATTGAAGAATATTACTGAATAGAAAATGATCTACTTACATTGATTTTTTTCGATTAAAAAAATTCCTCTCTTTAATCAAGGTAGACTAAGAATTCAGAATATCTCCTTTGACGTATTTGAGCAGGTGTTTTGCTTCCTCGCTGCTGATGAAAGGGGGAGAATTATTCATAGTATTTGTGCAACGTCAAAAGAATTTGGGTCAAGGAAAGGTTTGAGCATATGTATATACATGGTTCAGTTCTGAAAAAGTTAACATTAGATTCAATTCCTATCCCAGGAATTGAACTTTACTCACTTCCTTTTTTCTGCAAATCATTTACTGTATTAGAATCATGATCTTAAAAATCGATGTTTTTTTAACTAATGGCCTGATTATGCTGATATTGGAAGGCAGTTTGGGTCTAGGGCCTAACATGACTGTTATAGATTTCAAGTTGATTGGTAAGGACATGAGGATCGACGCTTTCGAGGATTTATTCCGATTATGTAGATGGCTTCATTATTTTCAATAATGAACAGTTGGAATCGAGCAAGAAGGAATATTTTTTACACCCACTAAAAATTTGGAAGTTTACGTTTCAAGGTTCGTAGCGTCCGGAAATCGAATAAAACGACTCAAATTATTACACAATGCATTATTATTTTACTGTGTAGATCACCCATCTGCATAGAACGAGGCTTTTCCGTTCAAATTACCTGCTAGCACTAAATGTGGGTGCTTGATTGCGAAATTTGATTCTTGGTTGCTAAGAAACTTTGTTTTCTTTGAAATTATTGGTTGTTTTTTCTGCGATTTAAAATACAATTGAATTTTAGAAGCGAATGGGTCCACCCAGAACTCTATTGGACCAACCATTCGCTCCCTTTGAGGACTAAACGGTTGGACTAACAATAAATCAGAAATTTGAGGGGGAGTTGAAAAATATTTCATCTTGCTCGATTCCAAGGGTTCACCATTGAAAATAATAAACCAAAAGCCATCAACATAATCGAGAACAAATCCTTGAATGCGTTGATTATCGTCATATTCAAAACATTAATTGCATGATAATGAAAATCATGCATCAAGTTACAATTACATCAACATCAGAGGTGCTTCTCTAAATTATTAAAATCGACCCAACTTGACAGAGGTTTTCTACAAGCCCTTTTTTCGACTTTCAAAACTAAGAGTACTGTAAAAATTGTTGATCTCCATACAATTATTTATTCTTTCAAGTGTAGGTTTTGGAATGTTTTAGATAAAAATAACAGAATAAGTCCTGGATGATTTTAGAATAAGTCAAGTATATAATAATATTATATACTAATTATAAATACTATATTAGAATACTACATATAACAATATATATAAATACATATATATTTAATATATACTTTAATATTTAATATACATTAAATTATTTAACATATATTTAATATATACTCATATATATAATACTATATATATTAAAATACTAATATACATTTAAATACTATATTAAAATCTCACTACATGCCCTATTTATTATATTATAATAAATAGCGTATGTAGTGAGATTTTCAGTTCCGGTGGAAAAATTTATAGCACTTAAATATCGATTCTGAGGATGTGATGTAACGGTGTAGGATAATTAGGCATAACAGAGATTAAAACACTTTCCGGATTTGTATATTTAATGCAGATGGGAATGTGAGGGCTGCCGAGGGCGAGTAATAACTCATAATGGGAGCTCGCGAAAGCTGCTGCTCGTTGCGTACAAATGAACACGTAAGCTCACCAAGCTGGATTGGAAGGCCTACGGTGAAATATGTAGGTGCCGCTGACCACCAAAAATTCATCATATGCGTCACGCGTTCACGATGAATTCGTTGAAGAGGTCCCTCGAAATCTACAGTAAATGAGTATTACAGCAGTTCGAAAACACTATATCAACGAGGAATGAACGATAATGGCTTATATCGACGTAAACATTAAATGATAGAACCACCAACATGGTCGTGAAAATAAAGTTTCAACCTGATCAGAAGTTAATAACAACGAATTATCATAAAACAAGCCTCAAATGTACTCGTAGTTGATAATTTATAATGAGGAATTTAATCGAATTCTGTTTACATTTTTCCTGAATAGTTAATGGTGTGTGATAGATGAAAATCGGGTTGATTTTGTAAAATGAGACTGCTGTTATTTTTGGGAGACATTCAAAATTTATGATTTCAAAAAATAACCGGGAAAACGGACCTCTTCAACTGCAATGATTTGCAGCGTTTTTAATAATATTAAAAATATACAGATAAAATCTGTATATTTTACAGATATAATATATTATATTATATCTGTATAAATAGAAATGAATTCTCAGCTGTGTTGTTTCAGAAAATGCCGGGGACCACCAACTTGATCGTGAAGTTCTGTTTCACATCAAAGTGGATAGAAGCTCAGATTAACAAAATAACTTTCGAACCAATAGACTATAAATCCAAGTCATTATTTTGAGGTTTATTCCTTGAATTTTGTAGTTTTTAAAATGACCATCCTACCTTGGAGTAGCAGCCTACTAGCATAGTTGGTTAATCATCCTTTACCCACTACGGTTAACAATAATTGTAATTATTACACACATCGTGATAAAACTAACTTGTTGAGATAGAAGGAAAAACGAACTGGTAGGGGAATCATGAATGGGAGCGTTAATGGGGGAGTTTTTTAAGGAATGAAAGTGCGGGGAGGGTTAAACTGAGTCATCCCTCCCTCGTCGACTGGGAGGGACCTAAACGTTAGAAAGACGGGAGTTTGGATGAAGGACGGTGATAAAGAGGTTATTTCTGTATTACTTCTCAAACATCCTGTGTACTAATTTATGAAATTGTTCCTTACTTAGGTATGTGTGGATAGATATAAATTTCTGGTGTTTAATAATCATTATTATAGGAGCATTTCACATTTACCCTACAATTCAAGTATGATGGATTTATCTCTACAATGACATGTTTAATTCGTTGAAAATAAAGGTAAATTGAATGAGAATTTTCATCAAACAATCATCATTCCCGTTACTGCCTTTTGACACATCCAAAACTTGATTGAATTATTTACACGAGCATAATGAATAACTGAACTTCAATACGTGCGTTTCATCATGTACCAGAATAAATGTGCATACTTTAAAAAGCAACAAAACTTAACTCATAGACAACGGATTTTCAGCATCATCATCATCATCAACAAAAAAATATTAACTGAATCGAGGAGTCACGAGTTGGGACCTACAAATGGCTCTTTCATTGTTCAATAATTTTGTCTACCGATCTCAAACTCTGACTCTGGACTCAATCTCTGCAAATCACCAATTTAGGATCTACAAGGAACTCTTTATTGCCTATACTCAGAGGGAGATGTATATCAGGTGTGGTGTGGGCGTCTCTGTAAAGGGAAATACTCCGTTAAGTAAAAGGAATACTCTCCGTAAAGAGAAAAGTTGTCTCCTTCACTCAGAGAAAATAACCGAACAAGGATCTTCCAACTGCCATCGCATTTCGGTCGAATCCCATTTCAATGCAGGTGTCAAAACAGTGAACCTAGCAACTACGAGCTCGCTAGCGAATTGACATTCGTAGCATCGTAGATCGAGAAACTTTGTAATCTTCGGAAAAAAACCCAGTGAAGTTGTCTCCGTTGTTTATTCGAGCACGAGGACGGATCGGCGAAGAACGAGCTCTGGTGATTGAAATGCCGCTTCCCGGGGATCATGAAGCGCGGAGTTGAGTCGGCGTGGGCGGGGAGTAAACTCAATCAACTCTGCGACCTTGACGAAGCCGCTGTTGGAAACACTTTCAGGTGAATGAAACCCGAAAATCCGATCTAACAAAACAACTGACGTCATTTTCTTCATTTACCGTAAATCGAGATTGCTTTTTCTTGTGGCTAGCTACCTAACAAAGGGGACACGGAGTAATGTAGGTTGTAGCGAATTTTCAACGAATATGAACCTATTGCAAACTGAAATAAACTTGTGTTTTTTAATGAACTTCTTTGAAATTTTTTCTCACTGAAATCCGTTTTGAAACGGTCTAAAACGATTTCTGAAGTTTTCCGAAAAATCATATTTATGTACACCTTTACACCATATGTACGTCGAAGAACGATCATCTAACATCCTCTGATACTTTCCAACCACTCTTGATGTAGGATGGATGAATTAAGACACTTGAATGGCAGGAACTGTAGTATTAGCCTTCACAAGTATTTGATTAATTAAAAGAAAAAGGACGAATCCAAACTGTCTGGTGCTTAATCGAAAAAACTCCTTCCCGCCACCAAAGTAACCTCCTAACTATTATCCATTCGCGTCACTTCCATGCTAATGAATTTCATGTTCACTTCCACAAGTCAGATGAATGTACATGAAAGAAGCATCAACTCCAGCGGTCACTCCGACACAATTATAACGATATAACAATATTTACCTTAGTCATGTGTCACTCAGAACGATAACTCAAGCAAAATTTTCAAGTTATTGCGAAAATGTTTATAAAAACAAACAAAAAGACGACGAGGCAGAAATTTTGGACAAATCTAACGGGTAGAAATTTCAAAACGCGTCACAATATGGCAAAAAATATGTTTTTAGGGTTTTTACATGGATATGTCTTTTGACTGGGGGTCAAGGAATTTTTCGCGACACTTTTTTTTTTGCCACAAAAAATGCAATGCGATACCACTAAACAAAATCATAGCTACATATTTAGGAAAAAATTATGTTTATTTATAGAAAAAGTGAATAGGTTCGTAAATATTATAAAACATATTATTCATAAACTATCTGGTGTGTACTTTATTTTGTCATCGTTTTAATTTTAAAATTACACCTACAACAATGGACATATCCTTGATCTATTGTTTTTCCCTCTAAGGGAGAAATTGATCCTTGCCAATTTGATTTTTCACTAGTCTCTGCTACCTATGAATATGTATTGTTTTGTGGATATTACCAACATAATCGTATTATTATAAGGTACATTCGGATTTAGCAAAAATGCAATAGCCGAATAGGTACTCAATGAGTTCGAAGAAACGAGTAGAAGTTTAATAATGGACTTTTAATATATTCAAAACATACCCTTTGCATACAGTATGATGGTATGGTATGCTGAACATCGAAAAAAAAACAGGCACATACGTGTGGGTACTCTACAAATTTATCGATGCGTCTTATAGCTTTTACATATACTTTGTGATATAGCTAATATCTCGATTTTCTTTTTGCTTTGAAGACTTCCTTCAAAATTTGCTCATAAACTCATACTCACGTTCTGACCTTCTCGAACAGTTTTGATTCCGTGTCTGTCTGTCTGTCAGTAGGGCTGTGTGTCCACAAGATCAAATTACGAGAAAATTTTGGTTGAATTTTCAGGGATAGCGTGGTTGATACTCTGGATGAACTTCTATTGAATACATCACGATCAAACCAATGGTGGCGTGCGCAAACGCGGTCTTTGTAGCAACCGTAACTTCTAACATATTTATCCGAATTCGATGACATTTTCGAGGATTGTGTGGATGTGATTTTGAACGGTTCCCTATTAAATTCATCACGATCGAATCAATGATCGATTCACATAGTTTTGACCGTTACGGTACCTAATTAAACTACGTAACATAAAACCGAAAAAATGCTTACCTATTTACCCCCGAAGGGACCCTCAAAATTTCAATTTCAATTTCTGTTTTAAGTTTCCTCAAAAATTAAGCTTCTCACTCCTATTTTGCATAATAAAATTAATTAATAATTTTATTTCTAATTAATAATAAATTTAATTAATAATCGTTCCGGGCATAAATACTCGAAATTATCGTCCGATTTCGTTGAAATTCAATCTCCATAGTTATAACAGTAACGCACGCCTCAACATCATTGCATTCAAACATTAATTTCTCAGAATCAAATTTGAAGAGTTGATTGGTTTTGGCCCTACATTGTCGCCCAATGGCAGAATACTATTATTGTATCAGCTCTAAAAGAAAACTTAATTAGTTAGGTACATGTGGGTCATAACACCCCTAACAAAAAAGAGGTGTTATGACCCACATGTAATTAACTAATTAAGTTCATCCAATAAAGAATATGTAGGAGGACCCCCGAATGACTCATCACACACAGGATGAGAAGGGGTACGGGGGAACACGTCACCATGACCGCGAATACCTAGAGTATAAAAAGGACATTCAGGGGTACTCTATAACGCAGTCTACTCCACTCGATCGACTTGTTTTGTTCTCGTCATTTCGCCTTATTCCGACTAAGCGAAAGTATCTACAGAAACCCCAGTTTGCCTTCACCGGCGCTAACCTCTGCAGCGTCTTTACCTTAGAGCTCTCCTCGCATCAACTAGGCTCACTAGGTAAATGTCCTGTTGATTAACGGTCTGCCATAATCGACGCTGGAGACTACAAGCGAGTAAATCTCCATGTACTCCACCCTTCGGTCGGTCGAAAGAGGCCGAGGTGACAGTGGATAAAGGCTAGGGCTAGGGACCATCTCTCTTCGTTGAATAGGAGCTAAAGAAATCACATCAGCCGCATCGAGAAGGTCATCTCCTTCATTCGACGACAGGCCGACATAACAAGAAGAAATCTACATCATCCTCATAGATTTGGATTCAGAATGGTCTAAAACGGATTTGTATGTGGTTATTTTTTTCTCCGTTTAGTGCTGTTTTCCTTCACCCCAGATTAATCGCATAAATACGGCCAAGTCTTGCTGTGGGACGTCCAAAAAATTCAACTTTATCAACGTCTAAAAGCAATGTGGACGGCGTTAACATTTTGACCTAAACAAATTTCCAACTCGTTTCCGTCTGTTTCGACTGAAAATCGTGTCGGTTATGATCTTCGAATGGTAATCGTAATTGTCGCATATCCTCCCTTTGTTGGATTTACATTCAAGAGATAGTGGGCATTTTTATTGGATCAGCAGATATATCTACTACAATCCCTCTAAAAACCCCTTGACCACACTTTTATCCTTCACTTAGTGAAATGGAAAAAAATGAAAGGAAAAAACCCCCGACAAAAACAGCGGTTGAAACTTTTACTTTTTTTTAAGGAACTGAGCGAGCAATCAGCTACGAATGGTTTGCCGAACCGCCCACCCGACGGCAGCGCACCCTCGCGGCAAGGCCTCGTAATTTTCGGAGCGGGGTGAGCCAGAAGTGAGTTTCCCTTCCCGCTTTTCCGCCCCATCCTCATATTCGTAGTAAATATTCAACCCCCTTTATACGGCTAAGCCCCCCACCACTACCCTCGCTGCAGCCGCTTTACCGTCAACCCTTACGCCATCCGCGCTCGCGATAAACGCCGTGATGAGGGTCGTGCTTTTATACATGAGGTTAAATTCAAGAATGTGTTGATGTTTCCTTTATCCTTCTCTGGTTTTCATTATTAAATTTTTTGTTGGACTAGCGTAATTTTCATTTACCCTTTGATTTAGTTTCTGCGTCGCAGGGAGCAACACCGCTCGAGCAGTAGTTGTTTATTCCTCGTACCGCATACATTCGAACTACATCCGAATGAACTCGACAAAACAAATTCATTGTACGTGCGTTGCGTGATGTGTTTATTTGAATAGTACAATTTTGGTCCAGCGATGTATAAATGGCATCCAGCAGTATACAGTTTGTTTGCTTATCATGAAGTAGGTACCATGAACAAATACGTAACTGAATCTTTTGACTAGGAAGAGTATTGTCAACGCACCGAATTCGAAATCCCGTAACAATTTGGATCCAGAGATGTATGAGCAGCATACGATTTTTGCTTATCATGAAGTACTATAAACAAATAGGTAATTGAATCAATTTATTTGGAAGAGCATTGTGAATTGAATCATCAGATATTGAGGCAGCAAGCAATAATACGTCCTCTATGTTTAATATTGATCGGAGAATTAATTGTTTTTGTGGAAGAGTCTAATAATTCAAATATCTCCAATCTCTCCATCATCGATAGCGTTTTCTCTGAAAATAATTATAGGCGCTAAAGAGCTAACAACATACTCGTGTTTGATCTCCTTGAAAACCTCTCTATTCTCGAGCAATCTGACAACGCGTGTTCAGATGTTGATGAAATCTGAAAAATAGTATTGATTATTTTGAACCATTTCCTTCGAAAATTCACTTTTATCGATTTGTGAGGGATGATGGGGAACCGCGCCCAATAAAAATCATGTTCCGTTGTGAACGAGAGGCCAGATCAGTCATGAACCAAAGAAAACTTGAGCCTTCAATGTTGAATGGAGTTATTAACGATCATGATTAATTATGACGATTATGGTTATTAAATTGGGCTGTTGTGGATACTATTTGCACAAGAAATTTTTATATCGCGTATTTCGTGAATTAAAATAAAAATAAAATAAATTTGTTACGTGTAAAATTGGAGAATCTTGTAATCAGTAGGTCGAGTACAAGCGGGGAGTGCTTTCAGTGTAAGGTACCAGGCCATCGAGACTTTGCCATTCCTACTGTAAAGCACTCTCCTGATTGTCCTTACATCGAAAGCACTCCTCTCCTGAATTGGACATACTGATTACAATAGATTCTCCAATAAGGTACGTCATCAATAATTATTTTGACACATTTTTGCAATACCCAACTATTATGTCAGCGTGTCTTCGAGTGAAGGCGATGGTCTTCTCGATGGCTTGATGGTTTTTATTGGTCCCTACTCAACAAGGGTGAAGGAAGGAGTAGCACTGTCTGCCCGGCGCGTTTCCGCCTACCGTTTGCAGGAGTGCATAGAAAGTTTGCTCAGCCGCGATCCTCGGTGCGATATCTCGCCGACCGGAGGGAGGCGGTACATTCACCTAGGGCCTAGTTGGGGAAGACAAGAGCGGACGCCGGCGCGATGAGCCTACTGATACCTCCGAGGAACTGGGGCTTCCAAGAGGTGATGAAGGAGAGCAAGAAATAATCTAGTAGAGTTGTTGTAGACGAATGCATGAAGGTGAAACCCTGAGTCCCCCTTTTATAGTACTTTAACAAGGTAAAGGGAGAGTGGAGGAGGGTGATGTCAGATGACGTGTTTTACCCCCGTACCTCACTCTACCAACCTGTGCAATGAATCACTCAGGGGTACCCCTTTCTTCTATGTTATTGGAGAACTAACATATCCGAGTGAATGGGACATTACACCAACGTTGGAATTCGTGGAATAGATTTAGAAACTAATACCTCATTTTGCAAAGTACTGTACGATCTAAAATTTGAAAAAACCTATTTTCACTTTTGAAAAAACGGCCCACTAATTATTACGCGGAGCGGAAGGTTGATGAATCCGAAATCCGAACATGTAAAATTCCGTCTCACTGAAAAACTACATTGGAGTTGTCTAGTGCAGCTTTCAGGGGGTATTCCCGCTGCTCCCTACAATTTGTGCACTAATAATGAGAAGTATTTCGTTTCAAAATTTTTAAATATAATTTCAATATTCTGGACTCAGATGATGTGATCGATTAAGTAGTGTTTTCGTATTGAAATTACAGTGTGTGTCCACTCTTTCATGCATGTCTATTCACTAGAGATTTAACTTGATAACCAGCTGCAGCTTCTGATTTTTAATGGAATTAACTGAAGAAGTGCAAACGGGAGAACGATGTGGAACATCGCCACCTACGGAGATTGCGGTCTGAAGGGACGTATCCCAGTCGGACCCTCTCTGATTGCTATGGGGGAGATACGCGCAGACGAGCGGTCCAGAAGTGGGGGACGGAAAGAGAGAGTGAGATAGACTCAACGAGATCTCAGCATCCTCGCTCGCGTGGTGTAAGGTGAACATCGATCACCACTCCAATCTACAGAATGGAACTTGGAATAGAGACTGCATTCGTGCGCAACATTTAAACAACATCCCTCTTCTCCAGCCAATCATCTATCAAGAATATCATTAATTTTAGGAAATTATGACAGTTACAAATGTTATCCTAAGCCTTTCGGAGTCTATTAGCAATGCAGGGTTTAAGGGTTAGTTAAGTCCAGTGTTTTTGGTTTATTATTTTCAATAACGAACCTTTGGAATCGACAAAGGAAAAAAAAAATGCACACCCCCTCCCCCCCCCCCCCAAATTTTGTTGGTTTACGTTTCAAGGTACGTAGAATCGAAAAATCGAATAAAACGACTCAAATTATTACACAATGCATTATTATTTTACTGTGTAGATCACCCATCTGCATAGAACGAGGCTTTTCCGTTCAAATTACCAACTAGCACTAACATCGCCATCCGAGATTGGTAGGAAGTGACAATGTTAAAGCTGAGTTCTTTGCAAACGAGTGATCTATATAGAAAAATAATAAGCCTTTGAGTAATAATTTGCAGCGTTTTAACTTTTCATTTATACGGATTCGACTTACTCGGTAGGACCAATTTTGGTTTATGATTTTCTATGATGAACTTCTAGAATCGAACAAGAAAAAATATCCCCCTCAAAATTTGATGGTTTACGATTCAATGTATGTAGAATCCAAAAATCGAACAGAAAATTCTCCGTTCGTCCGCCGTACGCCGTACCAATTTTGATGAAATTTGGGATACCGGCTCTATTTGGGGTCTAGTTGTCCCCCCAAAGATTGTGGTCAACTAAGGGGTGTTATGAGGTAGAAAAACATTTTTAGAACGTCCTTGTTCAAAACTTCCGATGTACAGGTACTGCATACCTATATTTTTCATTAATTAAAAAATTACTGGTACAAATACATCCATACAGACCCAATAAAAATAATGTTTAAAAACATCGATGATTTTTAAGGGTTTTTTGACACCACTCAAAGCTTTGCTGGGGCCAACCTTTCGCTAATGAGTAAATGAATAAATACTGAGGTTTTTTACAACAATTTACAATATTGTTCAAGTTTTAGAAACGAATAAGGCCTTCCAGATCTCTGAAGGTAGGTATTGAGCTTTGCAGATGGGTGAATTATGCAGGAAAATAATAAACAGTTGTGTAATAATTTGTGGCGCTTTGTTGATCTTTGAAACGAATCTGACGTACTGGCCAAGCAGGGTTGGAGGTAATGAGGGAGAATTAGGCAGTTGTTCGAGTTGACGGAGGTAGTCTGGTGAAAAGGCTGTATGCTGTTGGCGAATACACAGGTAACCTCTCTTCCTCACCCCCTACGTTTAGTGGGAGAATGAGTTTTCCCCAATGTCGTTGAACTTGAAACTATAGGTGACCTGGCTTCCGGTTTGTATTTTTAATCGTAGAAAAAGAAATGTTATGAATCTTTATAAGGATTGTGATGCAATCATGACATTATCTGGCCATACACGAGCAGATATCGGTGGGAAAATTTGTGTGTTAGTGGGCGACAGCAAACTAAGACCGGCTGAAGATGTCGGTGGGAAAGATCGGTGGGTGAAGATCCAGCAGATTTGGTCTGCAGTACAGACTTCTTGCGAACGATATCTGTGAAACAGATCCGTAGGACTAAATCGGCCGCCCCGTCAAAAAATTCTTAAAATTGCTCTCCATTTTAAATTAATTTAAAAAAAATCCCTGTACATTTAAAATTTTCGAGATAGGGCGTTTTGAAAATGTTTTCAACTGCATGTGCCCTTCTTGTTGGTTCCTCCGCTCCACCCAAGACGTCACCCATCTTGTGGGTTTTTTTTCTCCATTTCTTGGGTAAGTACAAACACACCCCCCACAAAAGCAGCTACGCACCTACCCCATGACGAGAGATGAAAAATATAGGATTTATCGCGATAACTACCTCAAATCTGCCACCGATTCGGAAATTTTCGGTCCTGACCGATAATCCAGATTTAAGTCGGAGACAAATCTACGTCGGGGCCAAATCTGCCAGATTTGGTCCACTAACGAGCAGATATGATCGGGTGACAGATCCTGGCTTGCCGATAACAAAAATACGTTAATGGGCTACGACCGATCTCATCGGTCACTGAAATCGTTGATGATATCTGCCAGAGGAGATCGGCCGATCAAATACAGAATATCATATAGACACTAACGTAGCATAGGTAAGTTGTTTCCAACAAGCCATTTATTAATTGTGAGAGTCAATAAAGTCATATTAGGGTGACATATTTGTGGTTTGGTTATTCGTTCAAAAAATGTAAACAATAATAAATGATTATCTACAAGGTGATTATTGGTCCCAGACGCCCATATACGAGAAAGCTACACAGCTCAATTAGCTTGCGTAAGACTACTTAAGGGTTAAGAACAAAAATACATAATCGTACTGTTCAAATGGCTCGTTCAAGATACTTTGCCACTTTATGAAGTTTTATTCTCATTTACTTTATTGAGGCACTACTTCTCAAAATACATAAAAACACTAATGAAGATTCTGGTGCCTTTACAACATAAGTTATTCAATAATGAGTTAGATACAATCAGAATTTCTACTGATTATTTCGACAAAACTTCATGGATTCGACGAGCAAGAAAAGTAATCCCGAACAAAACTCAATATCAAAGTTATTGATCCGTTTTGGTTATTATTGGTTATTTACAGAACACACTATTCACGAATTTCCGTCGTCGGTACCACCATGAACATTGATCTGATCGCCATGTATGTTCTCCCTCGCAAACGTGCGCAATTTATTTATAGAAAGCGAGGCAATAAAAACCTCACTGAACAGTTACATCGTTCACGAGAGGCTCCAATCCCTGACCCACCTCAACGTTCGATATCAAGAGGAAACTACGGGGGACGCTCTCTGATTTAAACTCTTGTCATCGTAAAACCGGGATTCCCGGTAGTAATTAGGCGTTATTTGTGGATATGAATATCGAAGTAGGTATTAGAAAACCACCGACGACCTACCGCGTAGCTAACTGTATTCAAAACAGTCAATCAAGGATAGTCAAGTAGAATTATTCAGTCAAATATTGACTTCGCTACTCTACTCATGTCGCGACCAAAACCTGAAATACGGCTATTCAAAACGACATCGATACCTGCTCAATATTTCTCTAAAACAGTCAGAATATCTGACATTTTAGAGATTATAAAACGCAATCTACAACCTTAACAAAGAAGCAATGCGTTTTAAAAGAGGAATATAACCTCCCGCATCAATGATTTTAATGGTAAAAAGTTTTAAACTTTCTTCTCCGATGAAAATTAATCGATTTCAAAACTGAAAATTTCAGTAGGTTTTCATTTTTATATAATTCAATTTTGAAAGGGACAATAAACCCCTCAATTGTATCCGAAATGTGTCATTTTTTCTCAAATCAACAACCATTATAATAAGAAGGTGAAACTTTTTTTAACGAAAAATAAAATACCTAATAATTTTATCAAGTCCGAGTTGTTAAATATTACCCATTACAGGGTTTTTTCTATACCAACTGCACACCCAACTTTGTAGACAATTTTTGAAGAAACTTCTGACAAGTAATCGGTCAGAATAAGACAACTCAAGGAGCCAATGTTTCGAGATATGCATTTCCCACCATCAAGGCTCTATCAGCAAACAAGAGTCGTACGAGTTCGTTTATAACAAAATGTATATCTCGTATTTGGCAAGTTTTTCTTCAAAAAATCAACTGAAACCCTACTTTTAGCATAACTCAAGAAAACTCGGCGCTGCGCGCCTCGGCGGGGGCTTCGCCCCCTGCACCCCCGGATGATTTCCGCTTAGAGCCTAATGGCTAAAATGTGACATAGGTACCTTGAAAAGGTTTTTGCTCCCTCTCCCTCTTTATCTTTCTTCCACTGCAATATTTAAGATACCTCCTTATTCATAATAACATCAGGTTGTCAAGCATATTTGTCGTCAAGCATATGATAAATCATAGCGCTACTTTCCTGTCGCTTTTTCCTGTCGCTTTTTACTGTCGATTTTTCCTGTCGTTTTTCGGCGGGGGGTCCCATCGCTAAAACCTTTTCAAGGTTAATAAAAACCTATGGAATTGCATATCCAAGTATTTTATGTCATAACTTATGAGAAGAAATCATAACTTATGAGAAGAAGATCAAGCTTGATTGGGGGTTTTGTCATGAAGCCCACGAAGTGAAGCCCTATTCCACAAAATAGCAAACACAACATAAGAAACTGATTAAACTAGATACATAATTCGATTATGCACAGGAAGTTATTACATGATATAAATGATTCACATTTTAATCGGAAGAGTCAAACCATAGGTTTCATAAGTACACTCAGAAGGTCGACGAGACTAATTTCATTTTTATTGAGATTGTTCCGTTGTTTCAATCCACCCAACGTTGTTTAACTTCCTAGAAGCACTTCAAAAGTTCAATCAGTCAGAGACTGAGTTTTTCCATATTTAGCTCGATTAGCCGATATAGATCTGTACATTTTCTTCTCTTAATAATTAAGAGGAGTGTTTTCTCAAAGGGAACATTATCCGTTTTTAAAAAACGGCAAGGAGGAGAAAAATAACGAATTGCAGAGGCAGTTTCATACTTTTCATGGTTTCTGGGCGTAGTATTGCACAAACGAGCATGTTAACCCAAAATATCAACAGCTTCAAAAATGGAGGAGAAATCGTCAATTCATTTTTTGATAAAGTGTCCTTTTGATTGAAACAGAGTGCGCTCTCTCCCATGAAAGTTATATTAACCTTGTCTCCGACACGTAAGGCACCTCATACGTCATCTATAGGATGAAGTTTCAATCAATCAATTACTAGTACTACCAGAAGATTGCACTCTTATTGCCGTGGATATGTGCCCTTTTGAAAAGACTGAGTTTCGATTCAAAGTGTGAGGCTTTATGCTTCTTTTATATGATCGAGAAAAATTGAAGGGAATGGATTTTTTACCTTTTGGATGAAACCCCCATCTTTGCCTTTTAAATGGTCAGGGATAATATCCCTAAGAAGAACATATCACGTTCCGTTTGGGATGCTACAGCCTGCAGGGTTCGATAGGGCTTATCCAAAAGATGCGGAAAATTAAAAAAAAAACCAGTTTCTCAAAAATGTGGATTTGAAGAAACACTCCTCAATTATAGATCTTCTTACTTCTCAGATTAAACATGCGTATTCCTTAAAACCATTCAATGTTTCTCTCCAAGGCTATTTCGAGAGTATTTCACTTTCAAACATTATTTTGAGTAAACATGTAAACAAGTGCTTTGAGTTTTTCAATAATGCTATTGGGTTTCTATTGATTGACAGAATTTTACTGACTTTCCCATTTCCTCTATAAAAGCTTTCATTCAAAATGAACTAAATCTAATAAAAGCGATGGATAAAATTGCTACATGGTGATAGGTAGATTTGCGTACATTTTACTATTTTTTTTTAATTTTTTAACATTTTACTAAATAGTTAGATATTATTTCCTACATGGTTAATTAAAATCTTAGAACAACTACAGTGATTCACTCATATTCGACTCATTTAACTATACTTGTTAGTAAGGTATTATCTCCTGCAAGGTTAAAATAATATAAATTAATTTCGTATAAAACTATCTTATTTACAATCTAATCCTATTTTAACATAATTCATCGTCCTACACTTAAATTCTCTATAAATATCGAAGTTGTTGAAGCTGGTGGTGAATTCTTCAATTTTTCTCTCTAGAAGCAATAAATCGTTTAATGTAAAGTCGGCTGCAAACGGTGAAAAGAGTGATGGAGTGGAATGGTAGTATTGAGTGGAGCGATGAAATTCTCACGGGGTAACAGACGATCACTCTTCTTGTCGTTTCGAATCGAAGAAAATGTAACTCATAGGGCGATTGTAAATATGGCGGATTGAAGGATTATACATAGAAAAATTGCAAAAATTGATTGAATGCGAAGAAATTTTATATTGGAGCAAGAGGATGGTTGAAAGTTAGTCCACCAAAATGAAATTTCCTTCAGCATGTTCAAAAATTGTTTACTATTAATTGCTTTCTTACTAAGAATCTACATCTTCGTGGTCACGGGGAGTGACTCAATAACTTATGATTGTGATACAAGATAAATACTAAGTATTTATGAAAGGGGTTTATGAATAATACGGATGG
Source organism: Apolygus lucorum (assembly GCA_009739505.2). NCBI lineage: Eukaryota > Metazoa > Arthropoda > Insecta > Hemiptera > Miridae > Apolygus > Apolygus lucorum. The sequence continues at coordinate 41,003,385 of CM019177.2, read as the reverse complement.
TCAAATACATACTCAAACCAGTCACTCACTTGTTGGGTGTAGAACCCGTTAGTCGGCTCCAGTACAAGAACTTACTGTATTCAAACTCCTAATTGGCACTTTTTACATGAACTGTGCTCCTCAAATAGGACTCTCACTTCTCCAAGGATTGTATTGGCTGTCTTTTCCATTGCCAACTCATCGAACTGGTTCGAATACGAGGAGAGATTCCACAAAAACCAATCGGTTCACCAGAACGATTGTTTAAGCTCAAGTTTTCAACACACGAATTGTTGAGGCGCGGAGATGAATTTTTATTATTTTTCATAATATCCATTTCAATTATTTGCTAGATATTATTTACCCAAACGATCACAACTTGTTCCAAATGGTGCGATTGGATTGGCATTCTTCTACAGCCAGATTTACCAACAAGCTTACAGCAACCAAGAAGTGTGCTCTTTAAGATACTTAAATTTCAAAATTCTTACTGAATCTTTGAAGAATAGACTTACATGACCAGGTTCACACCGGTCTATTAAAGCGGCTTCTCGCGGGAGAAAAGATAGCGCTTAGAGGACGCCATAACGGTCGTTGACCTAATGGGCATTCTTCAAGGTCGGTGACTTGGTCAGATCGTGTTACTCGGACAGTACCGCTCAGTCTGGCCAACTGCCAGCCTGCAAGGGTTCTACATCGAGCTTTTGCACTTGGTTCATTCGCTTGCAGACTGATAAAAACGGTTTCGCGACAGGAATGCAAGTATTTCGGTCCCTGATCACTTCCAAGAAGAATACATCACCTGAAGAGGTCTAATTGTAAGGTCAATTTGGATAGAGAATCGCATGGATATAAAGATCTTCTGTATGCCTGTTACAACAACATTTCATATAATGTGCAATCCAAATTTGAATTCTGTATGTTGCGCTATTTTTGAGGAGATAAAATAATCATTCGAGTAAGCAAGGAATCCTTTGTTTGGCAGCCACACCGAAGATAGTAGGGTTGAACAGAACACGGAACGCATTCTGTAAGCATCATGCTGCTCTCTCTTTCTGTGTGTCTAGCGATTCCCCAGAAAAAAAATCCCTTGAGTTTTCTAGGTTTTCCAGGGTCAATATTCGTATTTTTCTAGGGTTATAAATTAACTAAAATATAAATAAAAATGTGATCATGATTCCTCAAAATTCAGGTTTTTAAGGAAAAAGCACTAGATAAGTCTGACAAGTGGGCGTGGCACATAACTTCCTCGTATCAATAAACCGATTGTATAGAAAGATGATAAGATGTATTGTAACTAATCAAAACTACAATATTTAAGTATCTTGCACTACCCTCTTAGAGGGCCATCTACACATCAACCCGCACAATTCCTGAAAACTTCTTCGAACTCAGATGGAAAATGTAGAAATTACAAAGAAATACACATTTGCGCAAGCGCAGTGGGCTATCAGTCCCGGGTCGATGATTTCCATAGGGAACCGTCTACACGCCAACACGCACAATCCCGGAAAATTTCATAGAAATCAGACAATAACTTCCCATAGTTTTGCCCGTTACAAGGATTTTATGACAGACAGAGAACCAAAATTGTTCAGGAAGGCCTAAAACGTGAATGGAAATTTTGATTTAAGATTTTTTTAAACCTTCGAACGGAAGCAAAATTTTATTATGAAAATGAATAAGGTAACCAGAATCAGACTAGTAAGTTGAGGAGAAACATAGGTACGTGGTGTTAGCATTCATTAGCTGCAAGTTTACCCTGATGAACACGTTTAGCAAATTTTCTCGAAAAAAATAAGCAATTGCAACGGCATTATAAATTGTAGCTGTTGTCAGGAGATGTTTTCTCGACAAAACGAGTGTGAATCACCAAATTTCTCCCTTAGAGGGGAAAAAACAATAGATCATGAATAAGTATGTCCATTGTTGTAGGTGTAATTTGAAAAAGGTGTCGCGAAAAATTCCTCGACCAAAAGACATATTTATGTCAAAATACTACTAAAACCGTACTTGAACTTTTCTCCCTAAGACTGCCGGAACATCAGGTTTTTTTGGGAGAAAATTTAAATTCCTTGAGTTTTCCAGAAGAGTAAAATTCCCTGAGTATACCAGGTTTTCCAGGTTGCTGGACACCCTATCTGTAGTAACATAAATACGAAATAAAGAATGTCGTCGGGACCAGTATATAAACGATGATTGAAATGGCTTCTGTTAACACCATGCACTAATTGGAAAGCAAGTATACATAGGTATTACGATGACTAGTTATTTCACCAGGTACAAAGAGTAAATGAGGTTGATATTCAAAGGACTCAAGCAGGTACATCAACAATCATTAGCACGGATTTACGGAGAACCCATAAGCACAACTCACAACCGCAGCTCCAGCTGAAGCATCGCAACCCACTGAGGTTCATCACGTTTACGGTCTCGTAATCTCCAATCCTCGATAAGAGGTTGAGTAGAGATGAAGCCCCATCTGCTGGTGCGGAGGGTTAGTTGCCCGTCCATTCAACGCCCAGTCCAAATTACCTTCACCAGCTCCTACCGCTGGAGGCCCCCTCGTTCTAAAACAACCCATTTACAATTCAAAGAGACTCTTCTTTTTCTGCCAATCTCGAAAGGGCGGTACGACTTGAGCGGCTTCTGATTACGATTCTGAGTTAAATCATGAAAATGTTCAGATCTAGTTAAAATAATAATCTGTGCTAATCGTTTCCCTGTACTCGTAGGTAACCGTACAATGCCGATAACAGAATGCTCAGAACATTGTTGGCCATCTGCTCCTGTCATACAGATAAATCACAACGTTTCTAACAATTTTGAAAGTTACAACACAAGGAAAGAATAAACAAGACCCACCCATGTATATAATAATAAACCAAAAGAAGCATAAACATTAACACGTCCTTTATCAACCTACCTGATTATTATTATTGTATATTATTTCCAATTACAAAGATTTGAAATCGTCCAGGAATTTTCTTCAACTCTCCTTCAAACTTTGATGATTTACATTTCAAGGTACGTAGAGTCCAAATATCTAATAAAAAACTTTCCTTCTGGCCGTCGTTTGCGACACTTCTCTTACATAGACAAATTTGGTAAACACGGTCTCGCTGTGCTTTTTTCACTCCTTTGTAGTGATTGATAATAATCAGAAGCTTCGAGTTCTGATTATTATCAATCACTACAAAGGAGTGAAAATTGGCGGTTGAAATTGTTTTAAAAAAACCCTTTGCTCAAGAACTTTTGATACAAAAAGTGTAGTTTTTTCATCAATTTAAAATGGTATTGAATTTTTAGAATCGAATAAGACCACCCAGAGCTCTCTAGGACCAATCGTTCACTTCCTATTAATAAGTTGGAACGAATGTAAAAGAAGAAAAACGAGTGTGAATCGCAAACGACTGACGACTCCGAACGAAATTCAGCTGATAAAATCTGATCATTTTGGTTTATTATTTTAAATAATAAACTTTTGGAATCGACCAAGAAAAAATTGTTATTAGCCTCAAAATTTGTCGTTTACATTTCAAGGTACGTAGAATCGGAAAATCAAATACAAATTTTCCGTCCGCACGCTGAACTTTCCTTAGTTATTATGGACCAATTTTGATGAATTTGGTAGGTATATTGGCTCCATTTGGGGTCTAGTTATGCTCCGAAGCTTTTAGTTGATGGCAGTCACTTCTAAGGGGTGAAAAATAAGGGCTGAAATTTTGAAAACGCCCTAGCTCAAAAAATGTTGGTATGAAGGTATGGTTTTTTCATCAATTTAAAATAGTATTGAATTTTTAGAATCTAATGAGACCACCCAGAGATCTTTAGGACCAACCGTTCACCCCCTATGAAAACTTAAGACGAGTGTGAATAGCAAAAAAAGCCTAATCTCCATTCGAAGCGGACCAAATTGCGACGTTGTTCGTTTCTTCAATTTGAACTCAGTTTTGCGTCCTTAGCAACCAGTAATCAAATTTTTGAAGAAAGCACCAGCAACTCTTTATTTCCTCGATACGAGTGTGAAGCTTTTTCTTCTAAATAAACTTGATTGTGAAGTGAAAATATGGTTGGTAGGTAGTGGCAATGGCAAAGCTGTGTTTTTTGAAGGCGAGTGATCTGTACAGACAAATAATAAACCTTTGTGTAATAATTTGCAGCGTTTTTGACATATTATGTCTTTACTTCGGCACATGATTGACATTTTATGTCATTCTTTGGCACATAAACGAAAAAAAGTCACGAAAAAGCGTCACAAAATCAGTCACGAAAAAGCGTTAGATGATTTTCACTTACAACCAAGACGTTTCAACGGAACTTTATCTTCGTCATTCGTGTTCGTAGAAAAATCGTTCACTATTCGTTGGAAAGCCCTAAATGTATGCATAAATTATATAAAGGACATACAATGTCCCGATGTGTTGCAGACTCGTATACAAACGTATTCATTTTTAGGACGTCCCACAGTATGACTTGGGCGTCCTTATGCGATTGATGGTCAAGGAGGACAACACCCAACAGAAAAAAATAACCGCACAATAATCCGTTTTAGACCATTCTCAATCCAAATCCGCGAAAAACCATGGATGAATGTCTGTGTGTGTGTGTATGTGTGTGACAAAATCTTGTGTACCCTGCCCAGGCCTTAGTTTACAACCGATTTTCGTGGTTCTTTATTGTTTCACGCGGAAATCTTCCAAATTGTACACTATTTCACCAGAGTACCAAAACTAGCAAGGGGAGGGGTCTAGTGGGGGGGATAATATTCACAAAATGGTGGCACCAATGGTGGCGGTGTGGGGTGAACTTGAATTCACATATTGGGTACCTTAGACATTCGATTTTAAAATGCTGTTCAAATTCGAGGCTCGCATGCCCCTACAAATTTTATGGTGGATGAGGATGAGGGGGAGGTACACTATTGCCTAAAATACTATATAAATTACATCAAGTGAAACAGTTTTATCGCACACCAAATGGTTTAAATAGATCTAATGCTTATCCAATGAGAAGTCCCCTGGAATGCATGCATTACTTAACAATATATTTATAGAGATGACCCTTTGCTATTACCTATCGATTGTGGTAACCAGGGGTGGTTGTGAGGTGAAATCGGATGTTTTCATGGCGGTTCGGTTGTAATAATTAACAGTAGCGATTTAAAATTCGGGTTTCGGATTCTACAAACCTTGAAACGTAAACCATCAAAATTTAATTATGATTTATCAGTAAGAAAGCACGTTAATCAATCAATCATAATCTAACAAGATCGTAGGGGAGAGAGAGTAAGTAGGGTCCCCATCTCAATTTTTTCAAGTTCTATAGTCTGTTATCTGTCATTATGTTTTGAGTTTATTCTAAGATGAGTAAGTAAGAAGTTTTAAGTAGGTACTTAGTTTTGAAAGACATTTCTGCATGACGTAATTCCGCTCGGAGAAAACGGTTGAATCGGTGACAATTTGCTACTTTTTTTCGCAGATGTGAGTCCTTAAAAACACCCTCTCAGAACAAATAAAGAACGAGAAGACCCGAGTGTGTTCATATGCTAAAAGCTTTGTCGTTTGAACCAGTTTCCTCGGGCTTGGGATGCCGAGAGGGAAAAGGAGAGGATTTGTAGCGAAATGAGAAGAAGGGAGGCGAAAACGAGCGGGTGGGTAAAACGAGTGAAAGAGGGTGTTGTTAGGCAAGGTGGAAATTGAGCTTATCAGGTGGAGGGTGGCGTCGAGGGGATTGACCGGGGCATCATTGTATCGATCTCCGGGCCCAGCACTCCGATCGATTGGAGTAATCGCTTCGCACGCCCGTCTACTCATCTCCTTCAATTGTTTCCCAACGCAAACTTCCTCCGACGTCCCAATACCGCAGGCAGTTAGCGTTCCGGAGCTTTATGCCGGCCCTTTGAAGATTTAGCGCTGCTATCTCGATGAACTCGACTCCGTCACTTTGAAAAGATGATAAGCGCATTGAACTCGACTAAAAGGTGAGTAGCTCTCTTGAGTAAGTAGCAAAACGTATATATGAATGAGCAATTACTCAACCTATTCACACTCAGACTTCAAATATTCCAAAAGGGCGTGATTTAATCTCTCCCCAAAAACAGGGCGAAGGGACGTGAACTCTAACGACTTGTGAATCAATTACACGAGAGATTCGTCGACAGAATAATGTAAAAAACCCAACCTAAAATGGAAGATATCCCTCAAAGAAAGATGGGACACGCCTAAAAAAATAAATAAATTTCTAAGGCCATTGAGGACGACAAGTGTGCGAGTGACAGGGAAGATGTCATCGCCATGTTACCCACAAGCAACAATATTGATAACATTCCAGTTTCAAACTTGATAATAATAAAAATTGCTAAGGAGCCAAACAAAAAAAGAGCTGTAACATTTGTCAAATTTGCAAGAAAAAAGTTTAATTGATCAAATGATGATTAAATTTTTATTTCATTTTGGTTTATCATTTTCAATAAGGAACCATTGGAATCGAGCAAGAAACAAATTTAACCCCCTTAAAAATTTGAAAGTTTACGTTTCCAGGTACGTAGAATCCGAAAATCGAATTTGAAAAAAAAAATCCGTCCGTCCGCCGTCCGCGGCACTTTTCTTGGTTACCATGGACCGAATATGATGCAATTTGGTATATTGGCTCCATTTGGGGTCTAGTTATGCTTCGAAGCTTTTAGTTGATGTCAGTCACTTCTAAGGGGTGAATAATAAGGGCTGAAATTTTCAAGAGTGCCCTAGCTCGAAAACTCTCAAAATAAAGGTATTGTTTTTTCACCAATTTGAAATAGTATTGAATTTTTAGAATCGAATGAGACCACCCAGAGCTCTGTAGAACCAACTGTTCGCTCCTTATGAGAACTTAAGGGTTGTTCTTATGATAAATTAGAAACACGAGTGTGAATCGCAAAAGAGACCTAATCTCCGTTGAAATTTTAGCTTGCCAAAATGCGATCGTTGTTCGTTTATTTGAGTTGTACTCAGTTTTGCATCCTCAGCAACCCATAATCAAATTTCCTGATGAAGACAAACTCAACTCCCTATTTCTTCGCATTGAGTATGAAGCGTTTATTTCTTCAAAATAAACTTGATTGTGAAGGTAAAATATGGTTTGTAGGTAGTGACAATGGCAAAGCTGAGTTCTTTGCAGGCGAGTGATCTGTACGGAAAAATAATAAACCTTTATGTTTACCCCAACGGTGAATTTTGTTCACTGACGCCACAAAAATCTATGAATTCAAATATGTCAACAAAATTCTTGAACAGCATAAAATTTCCAACAATTTGGTACTTGATTAGTAGCGAATAAGGTTCGTGAGCGACAACAAAACGGGTTGAGCAGTCCTGGAGAAAAATAGCAGATAAGATAAACCTTCAGTTTCTTCTTTTTCGACTTGCACTTGTCTCCACATGTAGGTATACGCCAGATTCCACGAAGGAACAGGTTCCTCGGATAAGAACTGTTCCGCAGGTTGGAAAATCAACTTGTTACATTTTTGGGGCAAAGTTACCCGCAGGAGGGCAAAGTAACCCCATTTTACGGTACGTAATTAGATTCTTCTGCGGAGACAAATAACGACTTTTTGAGGTTTTTGGGATTATTCAATCTTGAACTTAATACTCCATATTCGGAAACAATGTAAATTTCTTATAAAAATATAATACATTTTAAAACTCAAAAAAGCTTGAAATTGGTTAAATATTTTTCTCAAAAATTCGTTATTTATATATGCTTCACGAATGTACGTTATCAAGGACGTCATGTGAGAATACTCGTTAGGCAAACAGCTTGGCCAGTCTAAATATAAATAAACAATAATGGAGGAATAAACAATAATGAAAAACGCAGCAAATAAGTATTTTATTTAATTTGGTTTATTATTTTTCTGTATAGATCAAGCGCCATCAAAGAACACAGCTTTGCCATTGTCACCACCTACCAACTAAGTTTTCGCTTCATACTCGAGTTTATTTAGATGAAATAAACGCTTCACAGTCCATTCGAAGAAATAAAGAATTCCTTCATTAAGACTTTTGATTCCTAGTATCCTAGACAAAATTTATTTAGCTAGTATCCTAGACAAAATTTTATTTTAGCTAGTATCCTAGACAAAAACGTACTTATTCCATTCTTCTATTTCATCGTAAATAGTCCCTAAATTTTATAAAATTTTCCAAAATTGACTAAATATTACGGTAAAAATGGAAATATAGGAGAATCTCAACAAAAATTAATTTATCCATTTTGCATATTTTTAGTGAAGGAATTTCTGAACAGTGGTGAGTTAATATGGGTGAATGGATATTTCATGCCTTGCCATGCGACGGTTAGTTAGTATCCATGCATCCATGGCTCATCTTCTAAGTTTCTCAGCTTTCAAGGTTACAAAACAGCTCCCCGATTGTTTGCCTTGGCTGATGTCGTGGTAGTGGGGGTATAGCAATACTGACCCCTCGCCTACCCGTTGATCGTCGCCTGTCATCCAAAACAGTCCCTCAAAATTCATTTTTTTGAACTGTTTGCCTTGCATCACCTGGCCCAGCGCTAGTTCCCATATCATCTGCAATCGATCGTAGTTAGTTACCGACCTCTACAACTCCCTCGTGTGTTGCCGCCTAGACAAAATACGTGCTTATTCCATTCTTCTATTTCATCTCAAATAGTCCCTAAATTTTATTAAATTTTTCAAAAATTGTTTAAATATTACGGTAAAAAATGGAAATACCTATAGGAGAATCTCAACAAAAATTAATTAATCCATTTCGCATATTTTTAGTGAAGGCAAACAGTGTTTGCTATGTTTGCCTGGAGGAGACGCCACTGTTTATTTATTTATGCTAGACGAATAGGTTTTTTAAAAAACAACCATGATGTTTTTAAACAAACCGACACTTCTGTTAGCGACTCGTAAAAACACGTGGCTGAGCAAAATCACGAAAAATCGAGTCGAAAATGTTCAAATTCCGATTCAAAAGAAACATAAAAGCCCAATCCGGGACGCCAACATAAAACATTGAGGTCGACCAGGAGGCTCGGCGGGTCGACAGATAGAATCAAGGCCACGAGGATCAACTCTGAAATACCACAGGGCGGGCGCGTGATAGGTCAAAAGTCCCGCGAGGCGGATTCCATTCGGCGACAAAGGGAATCTACGATATCAATTATTGACGGATACTTTGTCGTGCTGCAGCTGAAGCACGGGCAACAGGCGGCTGCCATTGAGAACAACAGTGTAGGTCAGTCGCGTGATAGAAGATTCGCGATTTTTTTTTCTTTATGCTTCCAAGTTTCGTCTAAGGCTCACCAGGAAAACGTAGAAGTTTGTAATATCGACCCACAATATTGTACTGTCGAATATCAGGCAAGACTGCCGTGCCGTGTCATCCATGCAGAGAAAAGGCGCAGCCCTTTCATGACAATAACTAATATGGCTACCGATTTGACTATGATTGACTATGATCGACGCCTCTTCAAGGAAATGTGCTACACCCAAAATACCCCGGTAATTACAGGACTGATGTTAATGGGCTTAGATCCATTTACGCAACTATGCTGTAAGAAGTTGGATTCATGAGGATATGAGCTCAGTAAGGATAACGTAGCTGTTTCCGGTTGCTGACAAAATGATGTGACCACATGAGTTGAAAGGGAATAGGAGAATGGGAAGTTTTCATGTCACTACTACCAGTGGTTTATTAAGTACTAGCTGAAAAGCCTGCTAAAATCAGGCAAAAACAAATCTTGATATGTGAAAGAAAGTTTGATGTCGCGGCCTGGAATCGAACCCGGGGCCCCCACGTTCGGGCGACATACGCGTAGGGTTGGGGTTTTATGTATTTGATTATCATACAGCTCCAGCATAAAACCTTTAATTTGAAGAAGTTGAGTCTCAAAGAGACTGCCGATGTTTTAATGACCAACTTTACTCCTCCTTTCTCAGCTCGGTGAGTTGAATTCGCTCCTGGTGACCCCACAAAGCTGAAATTTCACATGGTGACTCTCTGAGACTGAAGAGTTTTAATGCTGTACTCCTTGATGACCAGGGTGAAGTAAATTCCCTCCTTGTTGCCCCACGAAGCCGGAATTTCACAGAATTGGTGGCAAAAAAATGTTACGTTTTCCACTTTTTGCCGTCAGGCTTTAAATAGACCCACTCGAAGGTGCAGGGGCGCTCTGTTCACGATCAAAATTGTTCAGATATCCCTTAGAACGCAATGCACTAGTAAAATTTCGATTTTGGAAACCCATTTTTTTCAGCTGCTGACAATGAAACAAAATTTCCGCACCTTCGGTAATGAGGAAGCAATAACTGCTGACTAGTCGTAACCAGTGAATTAGATCCCCGATATTTCCTAGACTCACAAATCCACGCCTGGAGATGAAATTGCTACACATTATTACTTAAAGGGTTTTCAATTTCTCGCTAAGAGTACCTTAGACAAACCATAGGTTTTCATAATGTCGTTATATTTTTGAAAACTCCGATTTTTCACCTGCTGCATGCAACTAAACTTCCCTACCTCCAGTAGGGAGGATCCAATATTTATTGCTGAAAGAGGATCCCTTGTATCTGACGTATCCATTCAATTGGATATACAAACACTGCTTGAAAAAGATGCCAACTAACCCCTCCCACCTTATTTGTTTTGTTCAAACTAAAAGCCCTGATTTTTATTTTTTCCTCACAAGGATTTTTTTTTTCAGGGAAGGCGAGAAGGTTGAAGTTGAGAGATTCGTCTTTCGCCTTCTTCGTCGCTCGATTTTACTATTCACCACTCAACATTGTACTTTGACAAAAGTTACAGATTTCTATACATAACTATCTACGTGATTTTTATCCCTAATATTTTAAACCCATAATAATAGTCAACTTCAAACACCAAAAACGAATTCGCTGAGCAAAGGAGATTGAGTTCTTAGTCAATGAGGTGGTGATAAATGTTGACCCACTTTGCGAAGGAAAACCAACCTGTTACAAGAACCAGTCATGGTTGGTTTTCATGAGCAAGATAAACTTAGTACCTGCCTGAGGCTCATAAACTACGAGTATAATGTACCGACCAAACTTGTTGTGTTGCAAACGCTTCCCAAAGGTGAAGTTCCGTGAAGATCAGACTGGAAATAATCGCAATGACTAATTAATTGCTTTTCAATTTCGCTACAAATATTTCTCATACATTCGATTATTATATATAATTAAATTATATTTATTTAATTATTAATGAATAATTGACGTGTGTATCAATCAAATTTTAGGTTTTGCCTGATATGCACAGTTCATTCAATGGACATTCTAGAAAATGTAAATCAATATCGTAATACAGAACGATTCGTGATATACCATTGAACCGCCAATCCGCCCAGTACCTTGTTTACAATACATTATATCTCTTTGCTTTCGCACTACGTGAGCAAAATTATGGACAAGAGGCGAGTGGATGTTGATTTGAAAGGGGTCACGTTACATAATATCCCAAACAATGGAGATCCCCCTCCGGGAGAACGAACAAAAGGTGAAAGACTCCCCGCTGCACTGGTTTCAAAACTGAGAAACCTTTTTCTTTACAGGACAGCCGCAAAGGTGATTCCTCACTTTGTTCAGTGTCTCGACATTGTCTTTAATATCATGTACTTACAGTTTCATGTACTTTTTACGTAAAACGAAGGATGGCTGGTCTAACATCGTTGGAACATCCTTCCTGGAGGTGAAGAGTTTATCGTCCTGCAGATTGAAGATCATCTCTGTAAGTTGCCCCTGATCGACTCCAATGGGTCCTCTGGATTTGAGGTTCTCTAAGATATTATTATCTCATCTGTGGTGTGATGTACCTCTTGAATTTTTGACAAAGTAACGAGCTCCACATGCCTTACACCAGCCATCCCCCACAAGTTGGATCATTTCTACGTTGCCGTGTAGAGTTGATCTACTTGCACATAGCAATCTGTCAGTTGTCTGAGCCCCTATGGAGAGGAGGTTCTCCCAGATATTAGTGCGCTTAAGTATACACGGAACATCAACAGACGGAGTAACGGTCTCCACATGCAATCTCCTGATGTTATGCGTGCTCGCCACTTAGATAAACCAGAGGAATTGCCTATCACTGATGCATAGTACAGAAATTACACTTTCTCGGGACAAGGACTTGACCACAGAGCTAAAGATCATACAGACCTATAGAAAACCGTAATTGTTCAGGAAATTCTAAAACGCGGAATACGAGAACAAATTTTGACGGAGCATTTTGGTGAGGTACCCAGAGAGCAAACAGCGCACGTTTCTTGAGATCACCATTTCCATTCTCGTGGGTCGAAAAAAATATAATGCCTGTGACAAAATAAGAAATTGGAAAACATGAAACACAATAGAATGGGGGGAGTGAAAGATACTTGGAAACTCGTGAATTAAGTGAGGATCTCCCGTAAAAGATTGATACCGCTCCAGGGCGATAGGGTGGGGTAGGCCCTGAGGGAGAAAGCATGA
>CM019177.2:40807989-40990816 GCA_009739505.2 Apolygus lucorum | reverse complement strand
ACGCTCCAGCAGGTCGATTCTGTAACTCGCTATTTGGTTGACGTTATGGCGTCGGATTCGGTATCCCTCCGTGCAACGACAGGTCGATAACGACATTGGAATTCTCTAATCGGGCATAGCGAAGTTTGGTCGTTGCATTTCAAAATAACGACGTCGCTATGTGATCCGACAATATTTCGGTCTAGAGCGAGCGAAAGGTAGCAACGCGTGATTTTTAGCCAATGGGAAGACCGTATTGATAATAGTTTCCAATTGTTATCACGGGTAGAAGATTCACCTGCAGTTTGCAAAATGTCGGATTCATATTTTTTGCCGTGGATGAATATTACAAAGGAATGACGCGTAAAAACGGAAGTTTTTCTCGTGATTCGTGCTTTGTATCATGGAATAATGATAAATGGAAAGAATTACTTTTCATAAATCGGATTCAATCAGTCACATTGGTATGAATTTCGTCCGTCCACGATGCTTCGAATAATCAACTGCCTGTCCATCTTACTACAAGGTAAGAATCGTCTTGTTATTTATCGCTTTATTCATACTCACACATTCATACTTATTGGTACCTTCAACTACTTTGAGTGAGAAGGTCCTTAGCTAACTGCCTCTAATGTGTGCGGTATACATTATTGTTACAGATTCGGGAAACAAGTACCTAACCCCTACTCACGAAAAATTTCGGAGTTCTCGATGTCTTTTCAGAACAAAATAGATGTATTTCACTCTAAGGGTAAAAAAACCTAATATCACTTCAAAATTATGAATCGCTGTTTTACTCATGTAAAGTTTCATGTTATGTTATAAGACTGAATGAACATAATTTATTGTATTCACTAAAACGTAAGATTCATGACGTAATTTATTTATCTACCTTCACATTCCATCTTTCTTTGATTCATATTTTATGGTTACGAATTTTCATCTACCACGTCATATTCTCTCCTACCGTCGACGTCGATTACGGATATAAACAATCGTAACTTCGTGGGTAAATATTTTCTCAGGTAATAGCAGGGTAAGTGGTATAAAAAAGAGCATTATCATCTCACAATTATTTTAGCAAAAAATTATCAATTTATGTTTTCTTCATTGTAGGAAGTTTTTACTGCAGGCACACATTTAATAAAATAGTAAAAATTCAATAGAATCTACCTATTTTATAAGATAACTATTTTAATTTTATGTACTTACCCTACCAATTTCCGAAAATGCCAGTATAATTATTTTTTATCATATTCAATGTTATAATATCAACATTATATTATAAAAAATGCTGTTGATAGTTTGTCAAAAAACTCAATTCCATTGAAACTACTCCCTTTACTATGATCAACAGAGTGCATGAATTTCTATACGAATTAACAGCTTGAAATAATATAAATACTACGATTTTTGTTTAATACAATTGTAGAAAAAAATCAGTAAGACACAAATTAAAACGGCGAATAAACTGCTCATTATGAGGGTCGGATATTATTTTTAAATATTCACCAGAAATTATGTACGAATGTATAAATTTTATTCTCAAAATGATTTGATTAACAAAACTAATAACCCACAATACGGAAATGAACAGAGCAACTCGGAAACTGAAATATGACTTCGAATAGGTAGGAATTAAAGAGCGTTTTAAGCTACTTTTCATAAAGACGGTGTCGTAATCCATACCGGGGGGTTTCGAGCCGTCGAGATGGTAACGACACTTTTCGGCCGAAATAGCGACGACTGAGCGACAGTTGTCGCTATTTCGCGTCTGCAGAATCGCGATCATCGCTATTAATCGTTATTGTTATCATAACGACACTTCGTTGTCGCTATTATCCCATAACGAGTTAGAGAATCGACCTACAGGGCGATGGGTGGGGTATAGGCCCTGAGGGAGAGAAAGCATGAGACGAGGAGGCATTAAATCGATTCATGCCCGCAGGCAGAGAAGTCGAATGGTTAGCGCCCTCAACCGACGAAAGACACGAGATATCTAGTTCAGCTTCCTTCTTTTTTCTGACATTCGAGCCTCTTCAACCAAAAATATCACACTCGACGAAACATACATCCACTCTTGGGGTCGGATAAAGATTTACAATGAGACGGCTGTACAAACACGCAGAAGTTGATTTATCAATCACAGGTTTTCAATCCGACACTTGAAAACAACAGAGCACAAGCCCGAATTCATTCGAATACATAAACGTTAACAAACAACTACTTCGGTTGATCGTACTAGTACGTTTAGTAATCAAACGTTATGACCTATTGATTTTGATTATGGAAACGGAACCCCCTATGAACCACGCTGATTAAAGACATCCGATCAGGTTCATCAACACAGGAACTCATCCCCACCTGTTCACCAGGAATAAACCCTTGGAGGACACACATACTTTTTCATGACACACTGAAGTTCAAAGACCCCACGTCAAATAATAATATTTTGATTCAAATTTGACTGTATTTTTTTTTGTTTTTTAAATAACAAAAAAGAAAGTAAAAAAAAAAAGTAAAAAAAAGAAAGTGGCTTATTAGCTATTAAACCTACCAACTTGGCCTATTTCTCAAAAGTTTCAGTAGAGCAGGTTTTTTTTTGAGGATTGATCAGCATTTTTTTGATTATTCAGCCCTTAGAAGTGACCTACATCATCCTAAATCTTCGGGGCACAACTAGATCCCAAATGGAGCTTACATTCCAAATTTTCAAATTTCATCAAAATCGGTCAATGCTAAGTGGGGAAACTGCCGCGTACGGCGGACGGACGGCCAAATTTTATTCAATTTTGGGATTCTACGTACCTGAAATGTAAACAAAGTTTTGGGGGGGGGGGGGAGAGAGGTAAACTTTTTTTTTCTTGGTCGATTCCAAAGGTTCATTATTAAAAATAATAAACCAAAAGGCTAACTACATATCAGTAGGCAGGCCATTGAGTCTTGAAAGTGTACTTCAACATACATACATACAAGCTACTTCAAAATAATGAACTAATATGAAAAAAGAAAAAAAAATCGGGAAAAGACCAACGAAAATGGTTAACAGATTTTAAAAAATGACTTGATAAATCGAAAATACACTTTGTGGTCCTTCCGTACCCCACAAACGAATTCGGTGTTTACAAAAAATACAGTGGGGTCCAAAACCTTCCAGCCACTCTTTCAAACCTTTTTACACAAGAAACAACTGGCTTTGCCTGACCAGGAATACAAACTTTACAAATCATATCATTTTCACTAATATATTCATGAAAACTTGATCACTTAAAGTCCTCTGGACCTTGTGACCTCCTATGGTTAACAAAATTTACTGTCACTTAGAGGCTTACGATAAACCGAAGAAGGCTTTGATCGGATCACTGCAGCAGTTTTATGACATCGATTTTTCTACACTATAAGTGTGACAGAAATAAGAAACTGAATCGACAACGGAACCTTATTTTTCTATTTCCATCGGTGTTTTACGTCTGACACAACGCCCTTGTGGAGAGAAGGTTTGTTGGTCCGCTTCCTCAATGGATCCTTAACCACTCCTCATTACTATGGCGGGCAGTGATCATCCCCAACTACCATCAAAAGAACCGGCAGAATCCACGAAGACTGAAGAAGAACTTTTGAGAGACAAAGAGATTGGAGGACCGTTCCGAGAAACTATTCACCTTTTGAGAGGCCGAGAAGAAGGAGGAGTGGGTGAGTCAGGTTCTTATTTGGGAGCAGGAAGCGGTTCATCATGTCGAAGCCCTGACGGAGGGGTGTCTGTGCTCAACAAAGGCTGCAAGGAGGTTCCTCTAAACTAAAATAACAAGTTGGACAGAGAAGAACTGACGGGAAAGAGGGGAGTAGTTGGCCACTTGTCACGAACCAGAAATCTCATTCAGCCGAACCCAAGACGTTCCGAAGCACTCATAATCACGAAATGGAGACGGTCGAAAGGCAGGGACGTCGTGATCATAAAATTATGCTTTAGGAAATTTTAATTGACCAATAAAATAAAGAGGTCGAATACATTCTTAAGGACATTTTCAACAAAAAATTCAACCCCTGTTTTTGCATTAATTTAATTACTTTACGTTACGTACTATTCCAACCTTTAAGCACTACATCGGCATCAACCCTTTTCTCTTACAATGGAAATTGAATGTAAATACACGCTGGAAAGAGCGATAAATGAAATAACAAGGCTTACCAACAGTTTTGTAAATGTTTATCCTAACACGGGTGGGCCTACAAAACTATGGATGGGTGTCAAAAAACTTGGAAAATTTAAAATAATGAAAAAAACCTGCGTTTAGAAATTTTAAGGACTAGGGCTTTTTGAAAGTTTTCCCCCACTTTTCACCCCTTACAAGTGACTGACAATAAGCAAAAGCTTCGGAGCACAACTAGACCCCAAAGGGAGCCTGTATACCAAATTTAATCAAAATGAGTCCACAAGAACAGGGCAAGAATGGGATAGGGCGTACCTATGTACGGAAAACATTTTATTCGATTTCGAAATTCTACGTACCTAAAAAACGTAAACCATCAAATGATTTTTCTTTCTCCATTCCTAAGGTTTATTATTGAAAATTATAAATCAAAATTTGAAAGAAAACGATTTATGAAAAAAAATTTATATCTCTAAAACCAAAATTTTACTCACACTTTTGTGATCCATCCTTGTCTTGGGCATAAATACTAAGTTCTACTAAGTAATAACTACTACTAAGTACTAGCACTTATGAAATAACGTCGATTATTGAACGAATTGTGCCCTTATTGTGGTTTCTAGTTCGATTGCAGATAATATATATTATTGCAATCATTCTTTGAATGAACAATTCTTAATTTCAAATAACAATCACGTGCTTGATAGTATTTGCTTAGTATTTCATATTCTCCACAAAACGGATAAAAGACAGTAATGTTTCACTCTCGTTTTTCAATTTGAAGCCCTGAAAGAATGAAAGTAAAAGAGAAGCTACCTAATTCATTATCTGCTCGCTTCCCATCCCATCATCGTTCCAGTTAGGGGGGGGGGGGGGGGTTTCGAGAGAGCAGCCAACAGGCTTTGAAAGACCTCATTCATCTCCGCGGGATCTCCCCCGACCACTGGTCCCTTTCTCCTCTCGAGGAAGAGCGAGGGAGGGAGCTACGATAATTATGGGGAAAAGGGGAAGAAAGAAGTTGCTCGTCATTCTATTGTCTCCTCTTCGAGTTCAAAGGGATTCCAAACGGTTTGCCATACAAAACTAGAAGTGAGGGAAAAAAACCCGGGGGCCGGAAGGGGAGAAAACACCGTTTTTCACGCGGGATGAATTTTACTAGTAGAACTTTCAGACTACGTAGTACTTCTATGATTTACATTTAATTATAATTACCTAGTCTCATTTACAGACGACAAAGATTTTCCTAACACGTAGTACTTAACTCCTCTGTAAAACAAAACAAACACAGGTAGATGAAATGTCCAACGAGTCCCCTCCCATGTTTGAATGTTTTTACCTAGAAGTTTTAGAGCGTTTGAACTTTGAATTGTGACCAGTCATGCAGTGACGAATCGAATTTCCGAAAGACTTATCTCTTTTTTTTTGGCAATCGTGTTCCAGTCATCCAATGACAAATCGAATTTCTGAAAGACTTATTCTTTTTTTTGTCATAAGGCGTGGAAGTAGTTATTTTATATTTCTTAGCTTGGAAGGTACTCCGAAAGGAGAAATACGTGGTATCAGAGCAGAAATTGATCATCTTTCGATAATATTGGCACAGATCTGTTAGAATTTAAGACCAGATATCTATCGGAGTGATGTACCTAGTTCCGTACATAGAATAAAGGAGAAGTACAATTTAGACAAGCGATTTTGAATCCCGGAAAAGGCAGTAAATCGGTCGAAAGCTGGATCAATGAAGTCGAATAATATTTCGAACCCCATTCTCAATGCCCTCGAGATAGTTACTAGCGTCCGCTCGCTTCTCTCACCTCATCCAAGTGCTTTAGGCTTATTGGTTGTGTATTGCAGTCTCGTAGGATTATTGTCACGACACGATAGTATCCGTGGGCATTGTGTTTGGCCGTGTTTAAAACTACCCAACTCCTCAGTCATAGTTATACTGCCCACACTTATAAGCATTCATCATACTGGCAGCACTCCAACGGTAGTCGTTATGATTATTCCCACTCAGCTCTTCCAACAACATACACATTTTTTTGAATAGGTACCGTTCAATCGTTTGAAGTTGTGCCAATTGAGCACGGATGCGCACTGTGCACAATGTTCCTAAGTACCCTATATACTCTCTTGAGGCATACTGGATATATAATATATATTTGAATCATCAAGTCGTTTATAAATTGAGCACTATTACATAATGTTCAAATCCAACCATTTCCTTCCCTAACATTAACCAACAGAATTTGGTAAATTTTGGATGGGTTGTTTGGAAGGTAACAGATTCAGAACAGGTTTCGCTTGTTCCACGGGCCAGCGCGAGGGAAAATTGAATCTGACGACGGGACTTCATAATTAGAGGAGCAAAAACACGATGCAGTAATTCCAATAAATGCGTCATGAAGTTCAAAGTTACGCTCTGCACATGTTAGTAAATAGCGCTATGACGATTTAGCTGTGATGTTAGGGCAATTGAATGAAGACGTTTTTCCGACGTTTCGGCTGTTTATTGAGTCATTTCAAGGGCTTCAACAGAAAAATAATAACATTTGGTTTGATCAAACAAATGGGTATTTTCTATGGTTAGCAACTATCTATCTGTTGGTATATTATACACAAACAGATATATGTACCTATTAGATAATACCTATCAGATATATGAACAGATACCTATTATAATAATAGGTAGCATGTATATGGTGACTTACTTACGGAGTGCGATTCCAACCAAAAGTCAAAATGCCACCTATTTACATCTATTTACTTAACAGAAAAAAAACTTCAGTAGAACGGCAATAGCACTGAGAAGTTGGTTCTGCAACCAGTGATGGTTCTCCACCCCCCAAAATTTCACAAACATGCAGTTACAGGAAAAAAATCGACCAACAGGCATCAGTTGCAAGGCTGCAATGTAGGCAGTAGACACCCTTTTATACCATACATCATACTCCAACTCCCTATTTATAATCGTTGACTAGGTAGTTGTAATCAGAGATTCCATTGAGCCAATCGCCCCATTCGAACTGCGCAGTATCTAACCTGAATAGTGTAACTGATTCCATCGGAGAGGCGGACGCGGTGAATTGATGAGTTCAAGAACGTCCGTCTTCGGAAACTGGGACGCGGTTCGGCCGCAATGTGAGGTGTGACCGTGCCAAAAGCGATCGGAAGGTCGAATCGACCATCCAACAGTGCGAATCGATTCGTCGGGAAAATCGACGAGAGACCTCGGTAGCTGAAGAGATTGTATCAACCAACCAAAACAGTCGGTTCGAACGATGATGTACTATGACTCATAGATTCCATGATTCATCGACGCTTAATTACGAAAAAAAATAACGAAACAGTAGTCCTTACTATTTACTCTCGGATAGTTGAATGAAGGATTGAAGGCAGTTTTACTAATTGAGGGCGAGTGAAAGAGGGCGCTACGTAAATTCCAATTTTTTTTTTTTCTCGTGATAACTGTGAGGTCTTATGTAAAGGAATGCCCGCAATTTACGTATTTCTGTGAATTACAAATTTCCCCCTTCTTCAAAAGATTTCATCATAAATCAATATTACAATCTACTGCACATCTACGTTAATTTTATCTGACGTTTTTATTGACAAGGTAACTCATAGTAAGTACAGGAATGCTTTTCGTTAAAGTTAAAATTCAGAATTTTGTTGTTTAGACGAGTAGACTAAAGGCTGTCAGTAAACTCGATAGGTAATGGTTTCATTTTCGAAGGACTAGCATGTCTCCAGTAGTAGAGTTTGTCAATAACAAACAATCATGTTTATCTACAATTATTATTGTCTTCAAAATAGATAAATCTCAGAGCCCAACTTTGCTGAATTTGTGACTCCATCATTGCAATTTTGACACGATGTGAAGGAGATTTCCCCCCCCCCCCCTTCCGGAAATAGCGGTGCAATAACGGTGACCATCTGGGTGACAAATTAATCCTCTTAGAGACAAGAAAATGACCACACAGAAACACGAAACCAAAATCGACCTGAAAACTCTGCAATGCAAAATGCAAGAGAAAATTTTGATCAATGAATCCCAACCGGACAAAATTTTTTCATCGTTTTTATGAACCTGAAACTATCACAACAAAGCTGCTTTAAACGAATATAACCAAATTTGGTCCGCTCATACTTTCCCGCCAGGAGAGAATAAGAATGGGGTATTTCAGTCAATTTTTTTTATTTCTTTTTCAAAAGGGTATGGTTCAGGAATAACGGTAATCGGGTCTGTTCGTCGAGAAAATGTTTTAAAAAATCAGAGAAGCTAAGGAAAGTTGAAGATTTGAATGGTGTGACGTAGCTAGCCAATCGTGACGTAGCTAGCCAACTGTCTTTGAAAAAAGTATCCATGCACAGAAACCCTTGGGGGACCTCTTGGATACTACAAAACACCACTCACACAGGCGCGCGGCGTAGTCCGTGGCGTAGTCCTTGCCTAGTGTGTGTGCATTTATAGCGGCCCGCCTTTTTCAAACGTGTGATCTCTTTAATTAATTTTTCTACCACATGTTATAGTATCATTGGGCTAAAAGTTGGGGTATATAGGTTTTCAAGGGTGCTGAATCCAAATTTGAGGTCAAAACCCTGAATTTCCGACCCACCGAAATACCCCATTGTGAGTAGAGAATCAACGAAACCTTCCCTAAATCGATTGCTTCCAGACAACTCATCTGATATTCACCAAAATTATGTAAGTTCGTGCTATGCACTGTCAGGCATTAGACCATTGAGAGCAACGTGTAACTATATTAAAAAACAACATTTCAAACGGTAGATTAATTTTGATGGGGATTTGAATTTCACAATTGTGCTGCACCTTCATGAGGAGGGTTCAGCAAGGGTATGTTTGCTATGTGTTGCCAAAAGGGTAGGCACCATAATTAAAAGAGATGGACAGTTCTAAAATATCGAGAGGGGAATCAATATTACGACTTTCCAAAGCAATAAACGATCCGGTTAGTACATTGTCTTTCATTTATAATTTGTGATGTTTGTTTTTGTTAACAGATAACATGGATCTATCTACTTGGTTTTTAAGGGCCCCTGGAAGTTATGGCCAAATCAGCAGTTTGAGCGACAAAGCTGTTTGTAATTATTTAGCCACACCTGTGTTTAAAGAGCATTTGTATAAATATTGAGTTACCAAATCAACACGACCGAAACAACAACCGAATCAACATCATGTGTCTGTGCCAAATTAATTTTTCGTGATGCAATACACTTTGTTTATTTATCCAAGAGGAAGTAGGTATTTGATTAGCATAAAAAATTATTGTATAAATCATGAGAGTATGTAAGTAGGGACTATCTCAAACGTCAAGTATCATTTAGTTACGATACTTCGCTAGTCGTAAACAGGAAATTCCACTCAACTTCACATAAAGTACGCGAAAATGTTTGCAGTACCCACTTGAGAGGGTTCATCTCGTTAGTAGAAGCTCCACTCCGGTAAACATTCAGCCTTCCACCAGAGTTGCGGTTTTGGAAGATGATTGTTGCACGCATGGCGTGACTTTGAAACACAAGGTCAGCTAGCGGCGGTCTTCATCGGTCTCAAGCCCTCGTCCCTGAGCTCATTTGATTCAGCACTTCTCCTGTAAACTATTAGAAGGCGGCCGGATTCTCTTATCGCCGGTACGCCCATATGTATAACATGAGAATCACTTTGTGATGTAAGCAGTTCATAAGAAAAATTAATTTATCAACGTTTCATCATAATTCCCATTAAACGCATAATGAAATGTTTGAAGAACTAGAGGCGTATAATCAATCAATAAAAATTCATTGATGAAGTGTATATTGAGAAATTCATCAAAAAAATTAATTAAGGAGCTCCTTCTCAATAAAATTATGAAATTAAAGAACTGGGGTTCTGACAGAATTATACCGGAAAAATGTCGAAGGAACGGGAAGTACGCTCATGAAGATCCTTATGTTCATCGGTATAGCGAGGTAGCGTTTAGTGTCGACTTTTGCCCATGTCCCTTCTGACTTCATCCCCTGGATAGGCACGGCAAGACGGTATTGAAATGCTGAGCATCATACTCGCGACCTCACGGACAGTAATTCCTCCAGATGGATACTACGCTGGGATACAACAACCCAGGCAATAACCTTCTTGAGAAGATGAAGAGAAATATGATGGGATGTGCTCAGAATGGTTTGAGGGGTCTGTGATGGCACGAAGAAGGAGACGGACTGAAACTAGGATGAGTTCGGGGAATAGCTGAGTTGGACATTTGATCTTCTGTAGCTAAAGAATAAGAACACGTCACTAGGTATGATTTAGGCTCGAACATGAAGTGCGTTTTCCTGATTTCGGTTCATTCCTTTAAATTATGGATCATAATGAGAGATTTCAAGAAAGGTGCAACATACCTGTAGCTCTGACGAATTGCACCACAAAATTAACGTGTTTTTTTAATAGGATTACAACTGGAAGTGTTTGGGAAACTGAAAATTTTTCTCCTTAGTTTATTTATCAGAGACGCCCATTTCAACTAACTCGATAGTTCTTTTACAAAGGAATGAAAACCCATCGCCTTTGCTGTGTCATATAGAATGAATAGGGTGAAAGATCTCAAGATCTCTGTGAAGACCTCGGATTCTTAAGGCTAGATTTCAATTTAATCTACAAAACTCGTATGTTTTGTTCCTTGTAAAACATCCTGACACCATCCATTAATCTAATACCAAATTTCACAGAGGAGGACATTAAATTTGACATTACATTTCATTTCGTTTTATTATACAAATATCACGAAGTGAAATCTGTAATCAATGAAAAACATAAATACTTAATGGTATTTATGCCACAATCTTGAGGACCCGACCATGGGAGTGATAACATACCAAAACCTCAATATAGTCAATTTAGCAAGTTTATAATTTTTATGTGTTCGATCAGGATATTTCAATACAACAATTTGTTTATTTTCTCATCTCCCTAGCGAATATACAAAAGTTATATATTCGTTCCTTAGAAAAAAGAGTAAGGTCCTACAAAATCAAAAATTTCTCTAGCATTTTGCTCATCAGAGCTTCCTGAAAATTTTGGATCATGCTGCGTTCTTTCGAATTTCAATGTCTCGAGCTTAAATACACTATAAGAAACTATGGAACGATACAGATAGTGCCCCTATGAATCGACATCGAACTAACAGCAAAACGTAGTTTTTCCTTTAACCGATTTCTCACTAACCTCCTCTCACAGACCGGGTGTTTGGTGACTGGCTCTATAACGATCGCGCATGTATTTCATCACTCTGCAATCAGGAAAAGAGAATTAATTGATTTCCTTCTCACTGGTAGCGAATAGTAGAAGCCATGGTGGAGTATTCAAGAATCAGCCAGTCAACATAGTAGGGAACTTTATTCTTGACCCAGATTACTTTTTCAAGATCTTCAACTTCAAGTTGAAGATCATTTTTCATAGTTGGGAAATGCCAAATAATTCTGTACATCCACGTGAGGAAGCTGTTCTTCCAACGTGGCGCTCGTTCTGGTTTATTATTTTCAATAGCGTTTTGTTTAACCCCACCAAAACTTGATGGTTTACATTTTAAGGCACGTAGAATCAGAAAATCGAATAAAAAAAATTCCGTCCGCCGTACGCAGCATTTTCCTTACCAACCGTGGATTGACTATTATGAAATTTGGTATATTGGCTTCATTCGGGCTTTACTGGTGCCGTGAAGCTTTTTGTCATTGTCCCTTTGTTAGTCACTTCTAAGGGATAAAAAATAGGGGTTGTAATTTTCAAAACGCCCTAGCTCGAAAACTCGCGATATGAAGTTATTGTTTTTCCAAATAGCATTGTGTTTCTATAATCGAATAAGACCACCAAGAGCCCTGAACGACAAACCGTTCGCTTCCTTTGAGGGCCTAAGGGTTGGACTTATAATAAATCACAAACACGAGGGTGAATCGCAGAAGACTGTTCACTGAAGAAAATCGGCCTAATATCCGTTCAAATTTTAGCTGGTCAAATGCGATCATAGTTCGTTTTTTTCAATCGAAGTTTGTGTTTTTTCATAAAGCGTTGATCATTTTCAGTGTCAATTTGATTTGAGAATGTATAATAAACACATAGGCTCTAGTTTGCTCATACTGTTACAAAATTGGTTTATGGTTGGACGTAGGTACCTCTGAAGAATCAGGGAAAGACACGAGCTAGCTGCCAATTATTTCGGCACCTTAGTAGGTACTTACTGCCCATTCAACATGTTGAATCTCATACTGCCTTTTTCACGACTATTGCCAGACTTGAAGCTTTTATACTGCTATGCCTGCACTGGGTCAGCTGTGGCCGAGCGAGCTACGGCATGTGTCTCTGGAGACGAGACTCGGACCGGTTGCAGGGGCCGTGAGTTCGGGGTTCGCCTCGGGAGCATTTTTCGAGCAAGTCGGTAGCAGTTCCCCCTCGTCTCAACCCAGGGCGGTGAGGCCAGTGGGAAGCCATGAGCGAAATGATCAGAAAAAAATTCTGATATTCCCTTAGGAAGACAGCTGATGACGTCCGCGACGCCAGGAATGGCAGTCGGACGAAAATCCAACCTGAAATGGTTGTTTACTTTACTTTACTAAGTAAAGTAAAGCAGTAAGTCTTACTGCTTTGCACAGAACTACCCCGAAATGACCGGGTACAGTTCAATTTCCTCCTTAGACCTGAATTAATTTCCTCACTTCCCTTGGCCGTCCTGAGAATATCTAATACCTTATGGTAATCCTTACCCTAAGGACACATCCTTACTTATCATGGACACGACATTACTCGACAAATTACTTCAAAATATCCCGAAAGATTGGTTAAAAATCCATATTCAAGAGTATAATATCTAATGAGTGGCGGATGGAATAATAGAATGAGAAGAGAAGAAGATCATCTCTTCGTGATCTGACAAAACCCACGAGTATTGACGGCCAGATAAGTACACGTGTGTTCTTTGTTATTATTGCTATCCGTACGGCTTTGTAGCTTTAGAATTAAAACTAGAGGTTATGATAAATTCCACGAGGAAACATCTCTTTCATTTCCCCAAACAAATCTATCTCTGGCCTAAAAGGGCTTCCGGAATGAGAACTGTATCGAGTGGGAAGGGTTATATTGTTGGTCGGAGTCAGCGGCTCTTTCCGTTGTTATAAACACCGTCGACGGAGAACTATTCACCCCTCCCTTCCCCATCCAATGAATCGGGGTCGACCCTCCGCTTTGCGCCACAAGGCAGGGAACGTCGGGGGGGCAGTGCCCCCACGGTCGCACCGTCTCTCTCTTCTTGTTTCTCTCCCACTCAATCTCTCGCTCTGTCTCTCTCCCACAGGTGAAGACGAAGTGCGGGGAGCCTTCTCTCCGGGCTTTTCGTGAACTTGGTGGTTGATTTATGAAGCGAGCTCAACCATCCAGGCCCGTCCCGTCCTGGTAGTCCACCCTCGATCTTCTCTTCTTTTGCTTTTCTCTGCTTCAGCCGTTCTCCTCTATCATCCTCACGCTCAAGTTATGCCCCCTTTTAACTTCCGAAAGAAAACTACCCTGTGGCTCAATCCCGGACATTAATTTGACTAGTTTAAAAACGGGTTGGTCTCTTCTGCTTTATGTTTATATTTCCAGGTTTTGTTCATTATTCAGGAAGACGTCTCCATCTTTTGATGCTCCCGCTGCATAATTTCATACAGCTGCAGTCGAACAGTTCAACGATAAATAGATGAGGAACTGTCCGAGCTTACGATCGAGCTGCGCACACAAAATCCCTTCAAATTCTCTGTGGCTCAATTCGGACATCAACTGAACTACAGTTGGTGACTACGTTGAGTACAGCTGGACTTCTTTGAAACAGGTTAGTCTCATTCCCAGATTCCTGGTTTCGTTCATTATTAGGGGTGTGTCAGTCACTCATTTCAAGGAAAGAAGAACGTAACATAAGAACAATAATACTGGAGACAACTTCCTTGCTAACCAGTCCACAAGATCCCTTCTCGGTTCAGAGCCATTCCATGATACTATATCTCCTCAGTTGTGTTGTTTCGATACTTGCGATATTTACTGGTATCGATATCTAGCTTCCGATACTTCCAATATTTGTATCTAATACCGAGGGATCGATATTTTACTAATATCAGTAAACATAGTGACGTATCGAAACAATATCGATTAAAAATTCAGAAAAACTTTTTTGAAAAACTGGTACCATAATGACGGAAAAGAGAAATCGTCTTTCGCCCAAGTACCTTGACCAACTGTTATTTGAACGACACTTGCAGGAGGATGACTTCCTATAATATTCGTCCAATGTTACTTCAACTTGCAGTTCTTCTTTGCCTTTTCTTTCTTATCAAGCTTAAAAAATTATCATTCTTCTATATGTATAACAATAAATATTTTTAAAAAGGATGCTTTTGGACTTCCACTTTTCATTATTTTCCTTTTCTTGAGTACCTACACGTTTGTTAGTACTTTCAGAGCAAAAAACAAAGCATAGAAAGCATAGAATTCACCTAGTTACTAGAATGATCAAACACATTTGGTCGAGTATGAACTCGGTATTAGGTTGGGAGTCCCACCTTGGGACAACTTCATTGACAAATACGAGTATTATCATTCTATTTATTTTTGTATGGAAAAATACTACTTAGTAGGAAGTATCGCATGATACTCGTGGTATCGAGAACTTACGTTTCGATCTCGTATCGATATCAGTACCAAGACTTCGACACCAAGTATCGAGTATATGGGAGTATCGAAACAACACTACTCCTCAGTACATGGAACTGTAATGGAGACAACTTCCATGCTAACCAGTCCAGAAGATCCCTTCTCGGTCCAGAGCCATTCTATGATACTGTATCTTCTCAGTCCATGGAATCGGTTGGGGCGCTTCCCGGTACATGGAACTGGACCGGGGGTTGAGTTTTTGTCAGTGCATGGAAGTTGATATTGATACAATTGATATTTAATTGCTCAAGTTGATACTCAGTTCCACAGTCCCCGTACAGCTGTACCGACACACCTCTATTCATTATACAGGTCTGCGCCGTTTCATACATCTCCAGAGTCGAACCGGAGATGAGGAACTATCCAAGCTCACGATCCAGCTATGCACAAATTCTCTGTGGCTCAATCTCGGGCATGAATTTGACTACATAAAGTGTCTATCTTGAATACAGATGTACTTCTTTTCTGAACTAGAATGGTCTCTCCCGTTTGATTTTTATATTTCTTTCATTATACAGGAAGATATTTGCATCTTTTACGCTGCTCATTTCATACAGCTCCGGTAATTTTAGAATGGGTGGCATCATTTTGACAGTAAATCTGCAGAACCATGTATGTCCAAAACGACCAAACTTTTCTACAATGGCGTTTCTGCATCATTTGAAGCTTTGACCTCGAAAGCTTCATTCGAAAGCCGATAACGTGGCGTCTTCCTTGACGTTAGATGTAGGAGAATGTCTTGACTTTGAGGAATTTGATGTTTAATGACCGTTCATCGGGTAAGGAAATATGACTCAAGAAACCGATCAAATCCGTAATATGCTGCTTGCCAAGTGTGTACTTCAGGTTGGACCAGTAAGTATGGCATTCGAACCAATCGTAATCACCAATACCTACGAGTGACAAACCAATACCTTCAGTGACAAACCTACGATCACTAGTTGGTGGCGAGTATGCTAAGAGAGTGTTGAGATTACGACGAACGTAAAAACGATCGCAAGCACGATGCTGTTACGTAATAAGGCACATTGGTAATCGACCTTGAAACCTTTGCACTGCTCCTTGCTTTGTTTTACGCAACCGGATTGTTCGCCGGAATCACAATACTCAATCTCGTCGTATCAACCAAATCTAATCTCTAATGCATTCCATTCATAGTTACAGATCAACGAACTACAACTACTCTCCTGCAACAGGAATAATAATAGCTGAGACGGACCCGCATATTAGAAGAAGTCATCAATGTCAGGGTTAGAGAGTTTGGAGATCAAATAACTAATTGTTTTCTGCACTGCAGTAATTTAAACTGATGTTGCACATAAAAACTTGCGCTAAATTCACCATTTATATTCGTGCAAGAGGTCGAAAACATTTTTAGCCTCAAAGCTTTAGGTTTTCTCTCACACCGAGCATTTTAGCGCTTTTTGAACCATCGAGAAGAAAATTGTTCCATAACTCCGTCGGTCTGGGTTACAAGAAATGGTGAGAATTTTATGGAATTTACGTTGTCTGAAATGCCTTTTCCTAAAGACTGTCCTCTATGAATCTTTTTGACATCGCACTAACTAGGCTCATGCAGGTAATACAACCAAACTATCAAATTGTCCATGTTGGAACACAAAGGCCGTAAGTTCCCAGTGAGACCTTCCATTCATTGACATTCACATTATATTATTATTTACGTGAAATTATAAAATACTTGCGGCAGAGAAGATCCTTGCTGACAGGTAAGTGATGGATTACTAACCTGGAACAAAAATGTCTTTTGTTAGTAAGCTTGAAACAAATTTGTCAATAACTATCTGAATAATTAGTATTCATGTACCATCATTAGTATCATCAATTTAAAATACATATTTTCACGTAGAATGTGATGAAACGTAACACTACTTGCGTGTAATTTAGGTGTAGTAGTACAATGTACACATTTTTATATAATCATATTCATGAGAACATAATTTCAGGAGTTCAGAAAACGGTAAAAATTCTACATAATATGTATAATATTACAAAATACATTATCTGTCTTGACAGCAAATATAATATATTTATAAATTATATATTTATAATATATCTACATATTATGTAGATCGACCCAACAAAGTGTACTACATCAAATGATTGGGAACGGGGTCGACTGAATTATCAACTCCTTCTATGCCAAACTTTTGGTAAATACATTACCTTCTTCAGGGTCTATAACAACAAAAACGATATTCACCTTTATTAGCATGAAGTCTAATAGCCCTACGAGTACAAAATAACAAAATTACGAATCAAAACAATAACAAAAACCTAATACTATTATAAAGATTTACTCAATCGAAGGATGGTATTGAATAAGGAAGTTTAGACTAGATGAGAATGAAAAGACATAATGAGTAGGTAGGTAGTTGTGTAGAAATGGGTTACCTATAATAATTACATTTTATGGTATTAAATGAAAAAATGAATCAAACACCTGATTTCTGAAAAACGAAGCAATCAGACAAATATAAAGATGTATCACAGCGAGAGAGAATTATAACTTAGGTAAAAATTATAGCAGATAACAATAACTTCCTCTTCACATTTTCTAATTCATACCCACTACGGGTAACCCTGTCCCCCCCCCCCCCTGTCACGGGTCTTCTGTTTGACGTGAGTCTTTATGTAATTTTATTACCTTTATCAGCTGCGAGGCTTTGCAATCACATTTGCCCCATGCATAGAGCACTATCACAATGTGTCTTCTTGTGCTACCTCAAAAGTCCAAGTTGTGAGGACTCTGAAATCATATCTATCACATGGCTTCTCACTAGTGTGCGTCTTCATGTGTTGTCGCAACTCTTCTGGTCACGATATTAGATATACGAAATATACATCATAGGAATACGTCCTATCCTCGGCGTGAGTCTTTATGTGAGTTCTCTGTAGCCACACGCTAAAGGCATTTATCTGTCTGTTAGAATAATCATCATGGACGAACAACAACATCGATTTCCTTACCTATTATCGATTAGGTAGTTATTATTTCTTGAAGAATTTATCCAAAAACGGATTCGGTATGGGATTACCTTGGATAAAAAGCATCATATAACCTAGGATCAAGATAGATCAGCAGAAGAGTAGCGACAAGTTTTGAGCATTTCAAGTTCTAAACCGTGACTGATCAGCTCACGGAGGATGAAACGGATTTCTAACTCCATTATTTGATAAATTATTATCTCTCATTATCTCTTGAAGATGAAATGGGAATTTATTCTCAAACGAAAAACATCACTATCGGAACCATATCAACGGAAAAGTGAACCTTTAATACAACATCTTGAATGTTCGTCGCACTTCCGCCTCTTGAAATAGCATTATCGATTGAAGCAGAAGAGAGGATGAGAAACTGGAGACGAGGAGGGCATTAAATTTGATAGGAATGGAGCTTTCGCCCGCTGAGGGGTAGAAATCTGAATGTCGGCTTTCATATTACCTCGGGCATTTTTATTTATGAAACGGTTTTCTCTCTTCTGCTCGCCCGCTATATTTTCTTCTTGGAAGTTAAATACATGTATGCAGATCCTGCATTTCACGGCGCATCATGAATGTTGGAATTCATATTGTTATTTTACATCCTTTATTAAGAAGAGGGTTTTGAAATATAACTTGGCACGAGACACAAGTTCAAGAAGGACAAATCAAATACAACATCTCAAAAGAGAATAAATCATTTCACGACCGCATTTTATTATTTACGATACAATAAATGCGTGCGATGGTACGTCTTTCTTAAAAGTACACAATTGGAGTACCTTGCGGCTCAGTCCACTCAGCAGCACTTGAGTATGTGGTCCGAGATCCGGTCCCGCAAATTGAGGGTAGCAACAGGTCTTGATCTGACTTGAAAGCCAGGAGCGAGGTTTTAACCTCTTTCAGACCTCAAATACTTGACTTATCGATTTTTTTTGTAGTGAAGAAACATATGGGACACTTAATCAATGATGCAAAAGCATTTTTATACACGTAAGTAGAAGAACAATTCATAAATGGAAGTGGGGTTCAACCGACAGCGAAACAAACACAATTATTATACTCAAGGCGAGCAATGGCGCTTTGAGACGTGTTTACATAAAAACATTACGACGTGGCAGACCGTAAAAAAGGATGGCATTTCAAAGTTGTGAATATCTCGAAGAAGAGGGGGGGAAATCGATTCCGCTGACAGACGAAGTAAAAGTTGAGAGCATAGGAGAGTGCCGCGCTTCATAAAACGACACCCCAAGCGAAGGGAGCCCGAACTTGGGATGAAAGTCGTCCCACATTTGGAAGGAATGCCGTCTTGTAAACGAGATTGTTGAGTCTTTTTTTTTCCTCTAGACGAACGACAAAAGGTGGATGGGACAACGATACCGAGAAAAGAGTACGGAAAAGTGACGCTGGGAGTAAGGAAAACCAGGAGTCAAGAGAAGTTGCTCATAACCACTGTTTGGAAACTTAATCGATCTTATGTTTACTGTATTACTATATAAGCTAAAAAGTACACTGACTAAAGATTAATTAGAAAAAATAATTTCTTTGAAATGAGCTAAAGTTTCTAAGTTAGATTGGACATCTTCTAACCAATATTGAAAAATTGCAAACTAAGATAGTATATGTGCTACGATCGTAAGAATGTTCAACAGAGTAGTGTTGCAGTAAGTTTATTGCCAATGTGCTCAACCAAATAATTACTGCAGTTGATTACATTGTACCTATCAGGATAGGCGCATTTTGAACAGATAGTCCTGTGTTTTTCACTCAGAATGACTGCATTCCTTCAAGTATTGGAGACTTATGTGGGTCCACCGTTTAAAGTTCAAATGATGGGAACAGTTACGTATTTGTTAACAAATGTTTCAATTTATCACAGGAAAGAACTAACTGCATAGGTATGTTCAAAAGTCAGTGCGCATTAGATCCTTTCAGTAGCACACCCGTTTGATCAGAGGCATCAGGATGACTCAATACCCAGTTTCTAGTGGAATCTGAATTCCATCCATATTCATCTTCAGAAGGCCAAGATATGACGCATAACCCCCGTGTCATAACCTGTGGTGATGAGAAACATACCGGTTAGTGATTTTAACTGAAAAAGGCAGGCGGGGCAGATCACAACAGTAGTAAGTTAGCTACAAAAACAAGTGAGACTTGCTATTAAAACCATCACATTTTTAATGTATCAGAAAATCACGAAGAAATCATAATGTGCATCGTGTTGTATTGCGTCATTCTCAAGAAATGGTTCGTTTCCTCGGAGTTTCATTTTCATAATTCTTCGTCATTTAGATGATTTCATTGCTTCTCTTAGCACACCGCTTTAGCATGAATGATCAAGCTACTTTTCAATACGATCAAGGACGCTGTGGATTGACTCATGGATTCGTTTCCTGGAGCTGAATTTCTTTTGAATCAAATTTTGACTGTGGCCACTCAAAAAGAAACTCTATTTTTCAATGAAAATTTACGAAAGAATCAATTTTGTTATTAAGTTTATTTTGAATTCAAATATATTTTTAAATAACCAACAATTTGATTGTAACACTTTTTTAAAATGAGGTATATAGAGATTCTCAAATTAATTTTGTGCGTTTACGGTTTTCATTGAACTTCAATGACCTCGAAAGGACTTCAAGGACCTCTCCCATCTCCGACTTAGCTGGACGGGATTTAATAAATTTTAAATGTAGTTGGTTGCAGACCACTAGGAAATTGGTAGGGTACCATCCACTGCTCGATCCGCTTTATCCATTAACTAGAGATCCATCGAAATCGGATGAACGAAATTTCTCAAAATCTGAAGACTCAACAAAGTATGCTTGTGACAAGGATTTGAAGTTTTTGCACACAGACAGACAAGAAATCTGAACTACCCAGAAAGGTCAGAAACGTAAAATTCGAGAAGGAACTTTGATATTGTAGTAATTGTTTTATCGCCTCCTAAAGTAAAACCCATGATTACACTTTGGTAGTTTCAGGAACAAAAATAATCTAAATACCCTGAATGAATTTGAAGTACACACGTACTAAGAAATACGGAGGAATCTACGTATTATAACCATTCGCAAAACGCCATTCCGCGGAATTCGCTTCCATTTTACAACTTCCTCGCTGGAAGTGGAGACTTCAAAGGAAGACAGAGGAAAAGATAGCAGTTTCTTTTCACGTAGAAGCCGGAGGGACCTCCCGTGGTCGCATGAGCAGGTGCTTTCACCTCGCACTGATCGAGATTGGTCGACGACCGACTACGTCAGCCTGTAAAAGGGGGTCCGCTCGCCCAGCCCTATTTGACGTATTGCTTTTAGGCCCCTAACCTTTTTTTCTCCCTTTTTCACCTTGTGCTACTCCCCCGCTGTCATCCCTTTAAAAGCTTCACAATCTCGTTTACAGTACGGAATTCTCTTGTCAATGAAGGATGACTATTATCTCGGATTGAAACCGAAAGCAGTTGTTGCTTCTCTTTTCCTCGTCCTCTTTGCAGTTGCAACAGTCGAAAAGCAACTGCAGTAGAAGCAACCATCATTCAAGGTCTTCAACTTTTTTCGACACGAAGCGCGGAAGAGTAGTACGAAGGTTTCCTTTAATAGGTATTACACCATATTACATGCCTTATCTGTGAAAGTTCCTTGTCCTCAGACTGTAAACGGAGGAAATACCTCCCCATGAAGTGTAGAGGTATCATCGGGTGCCCTTATATCTCTTTAAATAATAAGCCAATTTTCCTCAAACTATGAACACATCTCAAAACAATGTTCTGCCACGAAGCTATTAGATAAGGAGAGGACGAGGAAAAATAACAGTAAAAATGAATTATTCACATACAATTTCCACTAGATTCATCTGTCATTAATATCCTCTAATCTGTCAACTCCATGGTTATTTTTTCAAGATATGCGTAGACATATGAATTTTCGGTTGACTTAATCATCGCTTCTTTCATTAAAAAATTATACATATATACGCCTTTTACAAACGCATAGGAATTCCGTTCGAACTGAGTGGGAATATACATAATTAATTGCTTCGACAACTCAACGGAGAAAGCTCACTTCGCCTTCTCCTTTTTTGCATTTTAAATCAACTGCTACAGATTTTAATCAACAGGCGCCAACCATCTCAACATTAAATTTGATTTGTAATTGGAATTTCTCTCGTTCAAATGTCTTGCAGTAATTTTATTTAATAATTAATCTTAGTATTTTACAGATGAAGAACATGACTACCTAGTCGAGAAAAAAGTAGATCCATCAAACTGAATTTATCCTTTGGCTCGCTTTAGAACATTTCGCCAACAAGTAATACAAGTGAGTAGCTTGAAAGGGATATTTCTCCCGCCAAATAATTCCATGAACCATTGCAACTAAGTTGTTAGTGAAATATTTTAAACCCGGTTGGGGACTCCCAGAAGTTGAAGCCTAAATCAGAATATATTTACGAACATAAGGGTGAATTCAAATTAGTGCGATTGATTGAGGAAAAGGATGTAAGGAAATGTAATTAATGGAACCGTACTTAATAGAGAAGACTGACAGGTGCATAGAATGGTTTTATGGAATGAGAAACAGGAATATCTGATGTAGAGAACGGAGAATTATTAATTAATTAATTCCAGTGTCAATAAGTGGCACGCACACAATGGGTGGAAAATTGAACTCGTGATTCCGGACATTTTGAAAGAGAATAGGCGAGTCGGCAAGTGCTAAAGGCATAAGGAGGGTTAATCAAAAGGATTTTGATTCCTCAGCGCACAATACATATAATCCACCCGACAAAAGACAAAGGAACCGTACCCTATTCTTTCTTGAAAAAAACAAAAACAAGATAAGGTGTACTCACCACTTTACACTTAGTATTCCACCTTACAATACCCGCCTTTATTAGTCTGTCTGTCTATGACGTAATAAACCCGCAGCTCAGGTTATGCACTGATTTGATGATAAGCCGGTCGGTTGCTTTATTATTTGATCGACTTCCAATTCCAAGGTCTCCTTCGTTACGCGATTTATTTCTCAAATTTCGCTAATCTTTTCGGTTAAATATCGATGCAAATAATTTTTTCAACTAGGAATAATACAAAAGATGGCAACATGAGGATGTCGTAAACTTCTCAAGGTAACCAGCTACCGTTAACTGTGAAAAAAATACTTCGAATTTTATGAGGAAAAAAAAATTTGATCAGAAGAAAACTGAGTTTTATTGCGAAAAACTGCAACAAAATATATTGAGAAACCATATAAAAAAAATGGCTTCGGAGCTCACTCAGCTGATCAGTGATCTGAAGAATGAAGAAGCTTTTGAGCAATGATTTGCAGCGTTTTTTACCCACCAACATTTTTTTTTACCTTCCAACTTTTTTTTACCTACCAGCTAGGTACTACCTACCACACCATACTGGCTTCACACCTTCACAATCAAGTTTATTAGAAAGAACTAAACTCGATTGGAAACTCTGTTCAATTTCTCCCTTGCGAGGGAAAAACATTAAATCATGTTTAATGTTTTTCCCTCGCAAGGGAGAAATTAGATTGCCGATCACTCAGCTGATCAGTGACCACTCAGGCGCCTTCAGCATTCTCCATTGACCCTGCTTCTCAAATTTCAGCTTCCTGCGTTCAATAGGAGAGAAAATGGCCTTGGAGCTCACTCAGCTGATCAGTGACCATCTTGGTACAACTAGACCCCAAATGGAGCCGATATAACGTGGTAACTAAGAAATCGGTCCGTGGTAACTAAGAAAAAGAAACGTTGCAGATTTGCGTGTCGGAATTCACAGAATGACCCCCAGCCCTAAAACATTAAACATGTTAATAATTTTCTGAACTAGTTTTATGAAGAGGATTCTCCTTTCACTTATGTCTGCTCCAATCAGATTGGGTATGACTTTCACTTTCTCGACCAATGGGATTCAAGCACTCTTTCACCGGTGACTATATCGATCGAGCACAAAAGAGCTCATTTTTCATTTTTTTAAATTTCAGAAAAACTCAAATTCAACAAAACTATTATTGAGTTTTCTTGACGATAATAGCTTGAAATTTTATTAAGGAAATTAAAGAGTTTAGTTTAATAAGCCATTATTTTAGGAATTGTGCATTGGTGATAATTTCTTTTGTGTTTCTCAAAACTCCATTTTTGGACATAGCTCCTTTGTGCTTTAAGGCATCGATATAAGCTATGCTCTCTGTGATTTACCATCAGTTATTGTTTATTACTGATGATGACTTAACCGTCGAAATCAATTCAACTTGCAACTCATTACTTTCGTGAAAACAGACAACGTTCTTCTCAACTCCCTTCACTTTTTTTTTTTTACTTTTATGATTTACTTAAGTAACTGATTTACTGGTTTACTTTATGAGTTGTTGATTTATTGTAATGAGTTTATAGTTATGCTTTATGAGTTATTTGAATTTAGTTATAGATTTATTTATGAGTTTATGATTTAATTTACTGATTTACTTAATGAGTACTTGAAATAGGAAGTGTTTTATAACTAGGAACCTTTGTTACACTTCGGTTCGAACTTTTTTCTTGGGTAATACTGAAGTTCAGGATAGTCCTAATCCTGAAAAACCTCTTCTAATCGTAGACTACCTAGCCCTAATGATCCTGGTGCCCTTTAAATCAGGAACACCCCTTCTAATCTTGGAATAAACCTTCTAATCCTGGAACATCCCTCCCATGCTTGAAACAACCCTCCTTATCCTGAAACTTCCCTCCTGATCCTGAAGCACCCTTCTATTACCTCACATACAACCCATCAAAATAACTCTTAATCGAATACCTTAATGGGCGCCACCATCAACGTTAGCATTAGCTTTCGGTTATCCGTTGTGAATAATAGAATTGGGTAACCGTTTATTGGAAATGAGTGCAAGAATGCCAATAGTAGGTATTCACAAACTTCTCCTTCGCCAGTCTTTTCATGTTATTCAGATTGAGGTGACCCATTAAGACACATGAAGGTCACCCAGTATAGATAAACCAAATGTGATAAGGGGGTGAAGAAACTTGGATCAATCAACTTCCTCTGCAGCACTGATCGCGCTAAAAGGAGACTTAATTTAAGGAGAATAGTTCAAAACTGCATTAGTTGGTACATTTGTCATATTCAAAGTAATAGCTTAGTGAATGGTTAAATCCTGAGTCGAGTTCAACACTCAACAGTTCGAACACGAATAACAACCGGAAAATCGGAAAAAAATCTTTAAACGTCAATCTTGCATGGGAAGTCGAATAATCTCATTCAAGATGACGCACACCCTATTCTACTACTACCGGCCACCTTTACGTCATCAGGCTTCCCGCTGGCATTTCTTTCTTAATTCGGAACTTTTTTTTCTTCAAAAGTGCCCTTCGGTCACGCGACAGCAGCGAAGCATGCAAAGTCAACGGCAGAAGGTCAGGGGTTCGGCGTCCCGTTGTTCGACGCTTCGTACAGTGCGCAAAGCCCTGAAAATTGGTAATAATAAGCAGGCACCAGAGGAAACATTACTCACTATGCTACATGGAGTTGCACTGAAGCCTCCGTACAGAAGAAGGATAGGTAGGACTTCCATTTGAAGTAAAAAAGAATTAATTCAAAACACTACATTGCGTGAATAATTATTAAGCGAGGAACAACCACATTTGTTACAAAAAATAAATAATAATAAAACATCAGACCCTTGCATTACTTGAGAAAAAATAAACGGTAGCATTCTCACCAAATTTGAGCTTTGTTAATAGACCTCAAAATGCTGCAGATTATTACTAACGGTTTATTTTTTTCGAATATTGTTGTGGATGTCCAGAGGGGTTTAGCAATATGAGATTGAATTGCAGAAATGCAAGGTTGATGGCAGAACACGAACTGAGAGATTTTATTAGCAACCTAAATTTGTAAGATAACAACAGTAAACATAGTAATTTAGGTAGCCAAGTATTCACGAATCTATAACACTATCTCCCCTCTTCTCTTTGGTGCTTGAGCATGGGGCCAGGCTGTCAGCATGCACGACTCTCTTCTTTCCATTTGGCGTACGAATCCTGTAGACTACATCAGAAAGAATTTTCAATACCCGGCAAGGTCCAACCCACGGTGATTGTAGTTTTGGGGTCACCCCAACTGATCTTCGAGGCCAATAGTACCAGACCTGGTCGTCTACTTTGTAGCTTGGAGCTGCGGAGTGAGCATCATAGCGTCGTTTGCTACTTTCTGCGACTTTGCGCATATGCTGACGTGCGAGTTCATGGGTTGCTTGCAGTCTCGCCTGTAGTTCCTGAGCATACGACGATGCTGAGCTTTTTCCTGCAGGAATCTCTCCTGTCAGAAGATGAACAGGGAGTGTGAGAGTCCTTCCAAGGTTTAGTTCAGCTGGTGAGAACCCAGTTGACGCTTGCTCTGTAGCACGGTATGCCAGAAGCACACATGGTAGCCATAGATCCCATTCAGTCTGGTTGTTTTGCACCATCTTTGACAACATTTCCCACAATGTCCTGTTGAATCTTTCAACGAGGCCATCACTTTGTGGTCGAAGTGGAGTGGTCCTTGTTTTCTTGATCTGTAGCAACCTCATGACTTCCTTAAATACTTCAGCTTCGAACCCAGTTCCCTGGTCTGAATGTATTTCTCTTGGGACTCCATATCGAGATATCACTGTATCCACTAATCCTCTGGCGAGAGTTTCAGCCTTAATGTCTCGAACACAAAATGCTTCAGGCCACTTCGTAAAATAATCAACAACAACAACTATATAAAGGTTTCCTCTCTCTGTACGAGGCAAGGGACCCACAATGTCAACACCGACACGCTCAAATGGTGCTCCAGAAACAGAAGACTGTAGTGGTGCTCTCCGTCTTCGACCTGACTTTCCACGTCTCGCACAAATCTCACAATTTGCACAATGTATGCGAACATCTTTAGTGAGTCCAGGCCAGTAAAATTGTTGGCGAATTACACTCAGAGTTCTTTGTCTACCAAAGTGTCCCAAATCATGGCTCAGGCTCAAAACTTCTTTTCTTCTTGACAATGGGACAATTACTTGATTTATCTTTTGAGTGCCTGTATTGTTTTCCCATTGACGCACTAGGACTCCTCCTAACAGATACAGCTGATCAAACATCGCCCATAGCGCCTTACTACAGAGGCTGTATGATGTTATATCCTGCCAAGCAGGCCTAACCTGGGACTCAACCCATCCATACACCGGTTTGATATCAACATCAGACAGCTGAGCCTCTGTCCATCGTCCAGGAGGGATATCTAGTTGTACCCGACATACATCTAGTAACATTTCTTGGCGCTGTTCTTGGCGAAGGCAGTGTTTGCACTCCGTTTCCCGACATG
The DNA here is from genome assembly GCA_009739505.2 of Apolygus lucorum. NCBI lineage: Eukaryota > Metazoa > Arthropoda > Insecta > Hemiptera > Miridae > Apolygus > Apolygus lucorum. Next base: position 40,963,629 of record CM019177.2, on the reverse strand, counting down.
GTCTTCGAGAGAGGCCATCAGCATTTGAATGGGAACGACCAGCTCGATGCTCGATTTTATAGTTATATGGTGCCAACACCTGCAACCATCTAGCTAATTGACCGTCTGGTTCTCTGAAATTCTGAAGCCATTGGAGCGCAGCATGGTCTGTACGTATCAGAAACGCTTCCGACTCGAGCCCATAAGAATGAAAATGACGTAAAGCTCTAATAACACTCAACAACTCCTTTCGGGTAACGCAATAGTTGCGCTCTTGGCGTGATAGGCACTTACTGAAGTATGCAATAACAACCTCTCTCCCTTCCTGCATCTGCGATAGTACAGCTCCGATCGCTTTATCACTTGCGTCTGTATCTAGGATATACTGTGATTTATGTCTTGGATGTCCCAATATTGGTGCCTCTGTCAACGCTGTCTTGATATCGGAGAATGCACGCTGGCACTCTGGTGTCCATTCAAATGGAGTTTTCTGGTCTTGCAGAGCATAAAGTGGACAGATGCGCTTTGCAAAATCTTTTATGAAACAGCGATAATAAGAACAGAAAGATACAAATGAACGTACTTCCTTTACATTGTCTGGGATAGGCCAGTTTCTAACTCGTTCCGTCTTCTTAGGGTCGGTGGAAATACCACTCCCAGAAATCACATAACCGAGATACTCAACCTTGCGAGTGAAAAGTTTGCATTTCTTCGGATTAAGCTTTATACCGGTATTACGGAACACCTCAAAGACATTGCGCAGCCAAGCAATGTGTTCATCAAAGTTTGCTGTATCGATCAAAACATCATCGAGATAAACCTTGACACGACCTAGTCGAATAAGTCCATGAAGAATACCACCCATGGCTCTTTGAAATGTTGCCGGGGCATTACAAAGACCGAAAGGCATTACCCGGAACTGCCACAGACCCCGGGGAGTGCAAAACGCAGTCTTTTCTTTGTCTTCCTCCGCCATTGGTATTTGCCAGTACCCGCTTTGAAGGTCTAGGGTAGTGAACCAAGTACTACCTGCTAAAGAACTGAGCAACTCATCAATTTTGGGCAAAGGGTGGGAATCTTTCTTGGTTACATCATTTAGCCTCCGGTAGTCTATGCAGAACCTCGTGGAACCATCTTTCTTCGGTACCAAAACAATTGGGCTAGCCCATGGGCTCGTCGACATTTCAATTACACCATTTTCTTCCATATCCTGAACTAACTTGTCAACTTCCTCAAGTCTATGAGGAGGTACTCGTCGCGGTGATTGTCGAATTGGTGGATGACCAGCTACATTTACTTTATGCAATATGTCCTTGACTCTTCCAAGATCCTTCCCATCCCGAGCAAAAATATCACTGAACTCCATTAGTAACTGCTCAACCTTCCTTTGTTGCAACTCTGTCAGCCCCTCCATAGTCTTGATCAATGGTTGGATATGCTTTGCTAACTCATCTGAAGATTGTTGTTCTATTGACTCCAATTTGTCGAATGGCGTCAGTTCATGGAGACCACATTCGCTTCCTACATCATCATCTCCAACGTGGAATACATCCACTTGCGCTGCTCTCAACATCTGTTGTCCTACCAGTACTGACTGGTTTGCAGGGTCAATGAGACAGTTGTGCTTTCTCATAAAATCCAACCCTAGGATACAGTCCTCAAAGATTTCAGCTACAAGAACTTGGTGTTCTCGTAATTTTCCATCCCCTAGATTACAGGACACAATCGCTTGTCCTTTCACAGGAATTACTTCTCCAGAGACTGTCCGAAGAGAAGCATTGTCACTACCACCTAAGCTGACACCAGCTTTTTCCAGTACTCTTGGGTGGACTATAGTTTTTGTAGCACCTGTATCTATAACATATTCACATTCTGTATTATTTACAAAACCTTTCAGGATTAGTGAATCACTAGAAGATGCCCTGTATACTACTAAAGGGACACAAGCATTTTCATTCATAGGTTGTACAATTTTGGACTGCTGAAAGATGGGTTGACCAGTAGGTGAATGAGGAAAATTATAGACAGGGAACTCCCTTGAACCAAAATAAGGGAACTGTGAACTGAATACCTGATTGTTCTGAGAGCGATTTCTTTTCGTCTTTCTTGTTTTCCTTACTGCCTGCTGGTCCCTTACAGGCTCTGATAACGGGTTTCCTTGCTTAGGCCGCAATTTCTTAATCAGGTCCGCCTTCAATGTATCGAGCAGAGCATCCATCATTGAGCCTGAATTTGCAAACATTGCCTCTTCTCTAACACCTGGATCCCTCAATCCTTTTAGGAATTGTAGCCTTAGCATTTCATCAACCGGTTTCGTTTGCCAATCATTCGGCCAAGCCCTCCTTGCCAAAGTCCTAAGCTCTTGATGATAATTGGTAATATCTTCTTCGGGATTTTGTTTACGCTGAAAGAACTTCACCAGATTCAACTGTGTCTTGTGGTAGTGGCCAAACCTTATACCTAGAGCTTTTACTAGTTCTAAATAGGAACTGGAACTTCCTACTTCTACTAGTACTTCCAAGGCAGGTCCTGAGAGAATGGAAGACAAACCAACTTTCTTGGAGGATTCATCCCAATGGTTTCCTTCAGCAATTGCTTCGAATTGAACAAGATAGGCTTCCCAGTCTTCACTTCCATCATATATTCTTGGTTGAACCTCAAACGCTCATTTGAGAGGCTGGATAGAGTTTCTCGGATCAAGTGATCAACATGTCCCAGGAAGGAGCTTTGTTCTTGATGCCACCAACTACATATCTCTTCTTTCCTCGACATCCCACTTCTGACACCACTGTTGTGGATGTCCAGAGGGGTTTAGCAATATGAGATTGAATTGCAGAAATGCAAGGTTGATGGCAGAACACGAACTGAGAGATTTTATTAGCAACCTAAATTTGTAAGATAACAACAGTAAACATAGTAATTTAGGTAGCCAAGTATTCACGAATCTATAACAATATATTACCCGTCTGCAAAGAAAACGGCTTTTCCCTTGTCCCCAACATCAATGACATCGGTATCTTCCATTAGTCACGGTTTCTAATCGAGTGCTTCCTAGCTTCTATATCAACTATTCTATATTTATTTTTGGGCATTTTGTTCCCGGCACCATCAAAGTTGAATAGATCATTTTGAAATTTAAAAAATTAGTAAGTATTCCTCAGAGTACAAAATCTCTCCAGAATAAATTTTTCAATAATTTTAATTAATGAATCGTGCACTCATACACGGAGGATCCACCTCTCGAAGACTTTCGGATCTTCCAGGTTTAGGAAATTTCAACATCAGATACAGGCAGACGAGTAACATGTTATGATTTGTCACTAAGTAGAAAATTCTACTTAGCAGTTGAGCTCCGAAGGTAAACGGCTGATGAGATATTAAACTCGCAAACACTATTGTAAAGGCTAAAAAAATCATTTTTTTCGACTTTTGTCCAATCTTTGAAGCATTGTTTGTCGGGTTACTAGTAAATGCCCCATTTTGAAAATGAGATTAGTTGTGATCAAGGGGTGCTCGGTTATATGGGGGTATGTTTACATTTATGTAAACCGTTTATTGTTTTCCCTAACAAATACAGTGTCTTTTTATTACCATAATTCAATACGGGATTACAACTGTATTTGTCGACCAACCAATAATGCTGTGCACGGTTCCATTCGAACCTAAAAATTCTAATATAGTTGACATTGAAATATTCGACAACATTTTTATTGGAGTTGACCAATTGATAGCAGATACTAATGTTAAAACATGCTGCAAATTATTACACATCGGTTTATAATTTTTCTGTATGGATCACTATAAAGCTTATTTCTACATAAAGTACCCACATAAAGATCGTTATCTGGGAGTTGTGGGTGCCCTCATAATCATAAGGAAATATGGTTCATGGTTGCACAACCGATTAGGCCTTCTTCCGTCACTGAACATTCATTAGTGTGTTTCTGATTTATCATTCGTCCTACTTTAATACTCCATAGGGAGCGAACGGCTGGGTCTGCGGAGTTCTGTGTGATCCCATTCGATCCTAAAATCCAATATTATTTAAAAATTATGAGAAATCATTACTATTATGTCATCAATTTACGAGCTAAATTTTTTTTTTTTTGAAAATTTCAACCCCAATTTTTGCTCTTTAGAAATGATTGACAATAACCAAAAGCTTCGGGGTCCATATAACTACCAAATTTCACCAAAATCATCTCTATTCAAATTTCTACAAATTCAAAAAAACTACAAAATTCAAATTTCTATTCAAAATTCTACATACCCTGAAACGTAAACCATCCAAATTTGATGGGGGATAAACTTTTCTTTTCTTGTTCGACTCCAATGATTCATTATTGAGAATAATTAACCAAAAATTTTCAATTTCTTTTTCTGTTTAGAAAACCTGTTTATTGTATGATCTATTTTAACCCTGGAATGGAATCGTCACCCGATGTGTGCTTAATGGAAACGTCAGGTGTAATTTTTACACCAGTCAGAAAACATTAATATTTCATTATTTCGTCAGCTCTCTGCATTGATTTACACTTTTTCATTCAAATATAGTTCTCTACTACATTTGTGGCCGTTCTCGAGACAATTATTGCCTCTATACTACTAAAATGAGGGGATTCTGAGCCAATTCTCTTTGCTTTCTCTATTTTCCCTTGATTTCTATTCGTTTTCCTGGGCTCAATATCCAAGTTCAATACTTCTGCTGATTTCAATAGCAAAAGGGGTACTGCCAGGTGCTACTACCAGTCCAATAAATAGTTTTTCAACAATGAACATGAAATGAATTGTTTTTCAACAATGAATTTTTATTTTCATGCTCGTATTACAAAATATAACTCAACCGTTTTCCTCTCAGTCTTTCAAGGTATTTGACGGACTAGAAAAAGTAAACTCCAACAATGAAAATCACTTCAAAGGAACAGGAAAGCAAATTGCTTCGTATTGGTAGACTCGGAAGCAATAGAAGATTTGGGAATATTACTGTGTTTTTTTTTATATAAGTATGGCTGTTTTGTGAAACAAAAATAATGTTATTTTGACACCATGAATGGGGCAGGGAATGGAAACGTGGTGTGAAAATTACACTGTTCTACCTACTTTATTGGAAACGTTGTAAAAATTACACCATGAGTTCAGTTTACAGGCCTGTGAGAGACAACAGCGACAAACTCGGTGGCAGAGGGCATGCGCGACTGAGAGGGGACACCCTAGGGATAGCATAGGTGCCATCCCGCCCTTTTCGCTAGTGGGGTGGGCGACTGTTTCAAGGCCACAGGTGTAAAATTTACGTGACGATTCCATTCCAGGGTTAAAAGAAATTTGAATGCACATTTTCATTTTCAACTTACTATAAATCATTTCATAAACAAAATAACATAGCTCAAAGAAATTGTTCTACGTCGAAAATCTCGTGTTCAAATAGAATTTGAACAAGTCAAGACGACTCAAATTATGAATCCGATGATGAGGAACTTGACGAGGTGAAATACAATGTGTTTATCACAAGATGGAATCAATTGATGATTGTGCTCTCAAAGTTTAGATACAACTCATAGAGAATCTGTGATAAGGTATAACATAATCTATTGAATTCGGTATCACAGTAGATAGGAACGTAATCGAAACGTTTCGGACAACCCACAAAAATGAATAAAAATAAGATGAAATTTCGCATCAAATACTCAGGTTACGAGCGTTCTGTTTAAAATAACATTGCGTAATTTTTTCCATGAGGATCGGAATGAAGACGTAGTGTTTGGCAGTTGTTGTGAGAGTCCGACCATGAGGGAGGAGAGGGGGAAATTAAAAATAGAATCAGTTCTATTTGCGGCGACCGGTGGCTTTCGCCCTCTGCGCCGATCGCGGGTCGAAAGCAACGGGAGTCGAGCCGAGCGCCTCTCCTGCATAATGAATCGCCTACTCCGCATTTTGTGGGCTACTGCAAGTCCGAGCGCGGTTTGTCCCACAGCGAGTTTCAAACGACTTGACGACACTCGACAAATAGTCTGCCTTTTCATTTCCATGATTCACAGTTGCCCATCACCGTTCGAATCTTCTCAAATTTACCGTACATCGCCCTAAAACAGTACTAGGATTCCCGTACGCCTGATGTCTTTATTTCTTAGGAAACCTAGGATTTGATTAATAACACGAAGTTTTAGTTAAAAGTAAATTTAAATCGCTGCAAATTATTACACAAAGGTTTATCATTTTTCTATATAGATCACTCGTCTGCAAAGAACACGGCTTTGCCATTGTTACCACCAACCAACATGAAGAAAACCATCGATCGCATTTCGGTCAGCTAAAATTTGAACGGAGATTAGGCCTCTTTTGTAATTCATGTGATGTGAATGTCAATGTGATGTTTCTGATTTATCGTAAGTCGCGTGGTCTATCGCATGGTCTCTAAAAATTCAATACTATCTCTTGATGAATTGATGGGTGATTCTTTGAGTTCAATTTTTCGAATTTCAACCCTTAGAAGTTACCTACATTAACCAAAATCATCGGGGCACAACTAGACCCCAAATAGAGCCCACATACCAAATTTCATCAAAATCGGTCAATGCTAACTGAGTAAAGTGCCGCGTACGGCGGACGGAAGGCCAAATTTTTATTGGATTTTGGATTCTACGTACCTCAAAACGTAAACCAACAAATTTTGAGGGGAGTTAAAAAAAATTTCTTGGTCGATTCCAAAGGTTCATTATTGAAAATAATAAACCAACAGGTATCGGCATGATTCATTCTGAAAAATATAGATAAATAAATAAATCTAATGAAATTACATCAAAATGATGAATTTTATATATGATAATATACACACATACCTATATATTTATTACTCGCACAAACGTACACACTGTGACAGACAAAACACGCCGACAGTAAAATACCTATTTACCTAAATGAAACACTGAACGTACTAAACTACAAAAAATTATTCTCTAACCCATATCACACAACCAAAAACCAGACCTAACCTAACTAACCATCTCACTAGAAAAATGTTGCACATTATTACACAATAGTTTATCTTTTTGGTGTATTATTTTCAAAGTCTTACGAAACCTTCAATTTAGCAGTACTAATATTTGAGAGTTTAAATCACTACCTATGTTGAACAGGAAAATTAAATTTTGAATCAACTTGGGTGGAACCGTATGAGTCGGAACGTAACACACAGTAGGTAGCTGACCTTCATTTTAGTGACCCTCCAGAACTTTCTGGTTTCACGCGCCGACCTTCCGCACTTCAGGGTGATGAACCGGTTTTCGATCGGAGATGTCTGTCTTATCTTCAACCACAACAGAATTAACCTCCAATCTCCGGTGGGGTTCCACAACTCCCCTTTTCATACTTCATACCTTGTTGATCAACAGTCAGGATGTACGTAACACGCAATAATACGGGTTTTATAGTATAAGCTCCGACGCGAATGAGCTCTCCCTTAGATTCAACTCCAAACACGTTTGCCATGCTGGATGGACAGGACATTACACCAGGAGATTGCTAACATCAAATAGATTGAAATCTACCACAAAACTGAACTTTTATTCATAAACGAATCATTGCCGTCTCACTCTCGTCATCCCAAATCACAATATAAGAAACTGCCAATGATCTAGTTTTGCGAATCTGATGAATTACAGGAGGGAGAATGGAATTCCAAGTAGCACATGCGCAGACACATCCGTTAAGTATTGATTCCAATTATTATACCTCCGTAAAACAATTCGTGGAAATTTAGTACCATACAATTCATTACATTCCTAACATAGGAATTACATACTTTATTACTACATGTAGTAACATAGGTAGGTACTTATATGAGAGTAAGGTATTCAAGAGAGTTGAATATGATTCCTAACTTATAACTCTAATTCCCAATCATTCCGAATAATTAATTAGCCACGAAAACTGACGTGAGAAGCCAGTCAGAGTTATTATCCGTTATCACTAATTTAAGAAGCGTCGGCAAAATTGTATTGGGAATAACGCTTTCTCCCAAATAATAAAGACACGTCTGTTAGTTCGAAAATGATGGAGTTATTCATGATACTAAAGCAGGCGCTTGATTACATTTATATGAAACATGTACTTCGCTCACAAGTTGCTAGGTTCCTAAAATTCATAAACAACAACTCGATTGAGAATACCTTTCAATTTATGTCGATTTTAGCGAATTTTAGAAGACACTGAATACAATATTTTGCTATCCTCTCAGAATTCCCCTGCTGACTCGATTGCTATGATAAATATTCCATAAATATTCTGGAACAAACTTTAGACATTCATTTAATATCAAATGAGACTAATACTCGAAATGCCTTTCATTCATCAAAATTAAGTCAAATTTTTTTTGTATTGGTTTGCCCAATACAGGGAATTTGAAAGTGACGAAATTATTATAGTTATTATAATATAAATCAATTCTTTATTATATTTGTATATAGTGTAATTCAATTATTTTCAATAATCTTTAGAATTGAGCAAGAAAACTACTTTTATCCCCCCCACTCCTCTCAAAATTGGATGGTTTACGTTCCAAAGTAGGTACGTAGAATCCAAAAATCTAGTAAACAATTTTCCGTCCGTCTGCCGTACCCAATTCACGGCACGTTGCTCAGTTCCCATGGACCGATTTTGATGAAATTTGGTATTATATGCTCCGGGGTATTATATGCTTATTATATATTTTGGGTGACCCAACTGATTGTTGTCAGTCACTACTAAGGGGTAAGAAGTGGGGGAAAACATTTTCAAAACGCCATAGTTGAAAACTCTCGATATACTCGTATTTTTTTTTCATTATTTCAATAAAGCGACGATTTTCAAAATTTTTTGTACACTACCCAGAGCTGAGGTGTAATATAGTATATATAGTAGTAATATAATAATATATATACAGTAGTAATATATACTTCGTGGGATCAACCGTTCGCTAATGAGGAAAATTAATTCCCTAATTAATGTGTTTTCCATGAAGTTTTTTCTTCAATTTAAGATAGTGTTCAATTTTGAGAAACGAATGAAACTACCAAGGCTATCAACAATAATTATTAAAACGAGTTTATTGTGAAATTCAAGACCGTGCGATACGTAGTAACTCTGAGAGATGGACGTGGGGAGCCAGAAACATGAGTGTAAATCGCACATGAACCTGAGCCAAATATCAGCTGACACGATTAAATATTCTCTCATTACTTCATAATAGAATTTCATATCAACCAAATTACTAGGCACCCACAACTTTGGGATAACGATGTAGTTGCTAGGAAATCTGTGCTCTTCGCGGACGGATGATTTATACAGAAAAATAATAAACCGTTGGGTAATAATTTGCAGCTTTTTTGTAATTAGTTTAAACTGCTTCAATGCCACAAGGGGGAGCCGCTTCAATAACGCCACATGTGGTCCCTACATTATAAGTCGAGCTCCCCCTTGGGCGTTTTTTGTCCGTATAGGGCCCGTGTCATAAATACGTCTGGGAAGACCAAGGCTGGCTAAACAAGTGTCTGGCGGAGACTTGGAATGAACGAGCAGGTCAGAAAAATCCTTGTGGGATCGTGGAAGGGCGATATTTTTCGTTCTTCAGGGCCAATGACTCGAAGTCGTTTCTCACATGAAATTGGGACGGAGCAGAAACGAGAAGAGGTAAAGTAAACCAGGGCACCATAGAGAAGGGAAGAACATTTTATTGAGACGGCCAAAATGCATGAAGTAGACAGTGTTTAGGCACCAAAATCTTTCATTAAAAGTATTTTCTACATAATCTACGAACATTTAGAAACATCTAAATCCCTTGCTAGGGAGGCAATCATTTTGGAAAAAATTTCGATGAACATTTGCTACAACTTTAGATCAGCAGAACGTATACAGGTATCTACTTTGAACCACCAATGATACTAGCATTCCCTTTCATACAGGCTGGGAGTTTGACGAAACTTGAAACACGTTGATTTGGCTCAAATGCGGAGGAAGCAGATGACGGTAGGATTTGTTATTGTGTTATCTAAGGTCCTGATTAAATTTGATGAGCAAGAATAATTGCATAATTGGAAAAAAATTTCATTTGGTTCCTGATTTTCAGGTCACAAATACCTAAGTATTTTTAGAATATGCATTCCATCCTCTATGAACTATGAAATAGATTCCCCTACTAACACGAACTTGTAAGATTATGTCCCACAAAAAGCGAGAAAGGTGTTTTTCCCACTAAACTTGGTTGAATTCCAGGCATAAATGATATAAGTACTTAGATTGTTCTTAGACTTGATCAACCACCAAAACGTTACCAACGGGTGGGTATTGCGGTGACCGATGGATTTTCACATCTTACGGGTGGGTTTTCACCCCATCTGAAAGGAGCAGGTTAGAAAAATCTCTGGTTCCCAGGATCACCAGCTGGAGGCGATTCTCACCCTCTGAATACGACAAAAACGCGTGGGCCACAATGGGAGAGGGAACGTCACGGATTCAATGCTACACAACCGAAGAGGGTGGTCAACGTCTCAAGGCAAGGTGAAAGCTTTGGCTGGAACTGTGGAAAACAACTACCGCCTACAACTCGGAATGAGATTTCATCATTTGGGAAATAGTCAATGCATGTCGGACAAATTATAAAATCAATTTGGGCTACGTATGTAGAGTGGCAGGACCATGGTCTGAAAATTCAGTCAACACGGGTAGATTTGAATACAGAATTAGACTGCTCAACAATTACTCCATACTGGTCTTAAACAGAGTAAATACTCATTCAATGGAAATGTTTTTACAAAGTAGGAAGGTTATGTATAATAGAACTCTACTTCACCCAAGTAAATCCAGCTCTGGAGGAAGTGCAACGTGGTCGAGTTGATTCTGATCTCCAACATCCAAACGGAAAATAGAACTTTCAAAAATATGTCTTCCGTCAATCCACCAGGGTCGTGCGTTGAACGTCCTTGACGTTTTGGTTTATTATTTTCAATAATGAACCTTTGGAATCGACCAAGAAAAAAAAAATGTTAACGCCCCCTCAAAATTTGATGGTTTACGTTTCAAGATACGTAGAATCCAAAAATCGAATAAAAATTTGGCCGTCCGTCCGCCGTCCACCGTACGCGGCACTTTTGCCACTTAGCATTGACCGATTTTGATGAAATTTGGTATGTAGGCTCCATTTGGGGTCTAGTTGTGCCCCGAAGATTTTGGTTGATGTAGGTCACTTCTAAGGGTTCAAAAATGAATTTTGAAATTTTGATAATGCCCTAACTCAAAAAATTTTGATGTAAAGGTATTGTGTTTCCTTCAATTTAAGATTCTATAGACTTTTTAGAATTTTTTGAGACCACCCGGAGCTTTGTAGGACAAACCGTTCGCTCACTACGAGAATTTAAAGTTTGGACGTACGATAAATCAGAAACACGAGTGTGAATCGCAAAAGAGGCCTAATCTCCGTTCAAATTAAAGCTGACCGAAATGCGATCGATGTTTTTCTCGATGTTGGATGGTTGGTGGCTTTTCAGACGAGTGATCTATGTAGAAAAATAAAAAATAATAAACCATTGTGTAATAATTTGCAGCGTTTTTCCAAACCGATTGACAGGACTCGTCGAAGACCCCAATTTGTATTGTGTTCGTTATTCTTTAGGGCTTTCATTAATTATTTATTTCTGCTCTGTTCTAGAATGAGGAATTTCACCGATTTCTGTTTGCATTTTTCCTGAATAGTTAATGGTGTGGGATAGATGAAAATCGGGCTGATTTCGGAAAATAAGTCTCCTGTTATTTTTGAAAGACAATCAAAATTTTTAATTTCAAAACTAACCGGGAAAACAGACGTGCAGCGGGAACGCTCGCTGATTGGGCTGTTTGGATCGCCGTCTCCTCCCAGTGTTGCCCATTGGGACGACGAAATCGTGTTTTCTAAGAGAAAAGTTATCAAACAAAAACAGAGGAAACCTAATTTTCCCCATCTCGCTTTTTCTATTTTTTTTCTTCAGTTTTTCCATTTCGAACTTTACTGTTTCATGAAATTTTGCATCTGGGGACTATAGATTTCTCGATCTCAGCGCTTCAAGCGGCCACAAATGAACTATTCCAGCATGACGTCATTTTCCCGGTTTTTTTAAACATTAGTATTTTCTACACTGTTTTGTTTATTCGTAAATTAGGAAGTTCGGGCTGAAAGTTTGCCTCAGGGGGTTTTTAGAGGTGCTTAATCCGATTTTGGGGTCAAAAATAGGAAATTTCGACATGGTGAAATTCCTCATTCGATAATAAATTGGTTCGTCATGGGAAACCATTCTTAACAATAATCTATGTGTATCGTCACGTGTGAAGAGATACGTGCGTGTGCACTATGTCTCGTACAGTACGGTAAGTGAACATCCTCTATAAAATGTTTGGTATGTGTTCCGTCATAATTTATGACCTCTTAGGTAGGCCGAGTCGAGAATTACAGAGGACGGTATGCCGTCACTGCAGTACTAATGCACGTGAGGACGTAGTTAACACACCGAGCTAAGAGATCCCCTTCTTATCGAAGAAGGTAAAAGAAAAATCATACATTTATGATCGTTCCTCATGACTCAGAAGTGGTTATGGTGCTTAACGTCGTTTAAAATTCTCCTCCTACCATTAGCGAGGAACTTGAAGTTAGGGAAGGCCGCGTTATCTGTCATTGATCTGCTTCCAAGGCCCTGAGGGCAGGCGGCCGTCTGCAACCGTCCAGATGTAATTAGGTTGAACTGTGAGAGAGCAAGCTCAGTCTTCCGTCCATTCATTTGCGACCAGCCCCGAACAAACGGCCTATCACGATGGAGCAGTTCGTCGTGTGAATCAAATCATCATTACTTGTTTCTAACGGTACTATTCCTGAAGTTAGGTTTGCTTCATCTCTACCGAAGGTAGGGAGAATTTTATTCGTGCAAGAGGTCAACGATATTCAAGTCTTCCAAAATGTAAATTTCAGAAATCAGAGAAAAATTTCGGTTCGGTGTGTGTCAATCAGTCTGCCAGAGGAAACCCCTTCTTTTCGAGCTAAAACCAATAATTTGGTACGATTTTGATGGAATTGTTAGGAGACACGAGGATAGGATAGTCCCAAGATAGTCCTCCGTAAATTAAATTGATATTAAATGATGATGAAGAGACCGTTGTCAGAGACTTATATGATCACACAAGAACAACTTTCAAAAATCTTAACGCAATCATCCGTGATTTCGTATATTCACTCACAGGACAAAAATCTCACTAACGACCGACATGTGGACGCACATGCAAACACGAAACCAAAATTGTCCAAAAAGCTCTGAAACTTACGACGAGAAATTTCGATCTTGGACAATATTTATTTATAAATAAATACATTGTATATGAATATATTTATAAGTAAATATATGGACAGTATTTACCAGATGTACGAATAAAAACGAGTTATCAAAATTGGTAAATGTTTCCTAATCATTGTAATAATTAACGCTAAAAGATTATCAACAAATACTAAATAGCCGTTGAAAGTTGTCTACCAACATTGATAGATGAATAAGAGATATCGGTACCTATTGGATCATTCAGTTTCCGAGTGTTCATGTAATTCCTTACACATTTCTTCTTAGATTAATATTCAAAGGTTCAATAATTTCTGCAAAAAATTGCAAAAAAGAGCAACAAGACCTGGTCTTACAGGGAGATACAATACAAATATTTAACGGTAGCTGTTATTTTGATCTAACGATGAAGAATTTGGGGATTTTAAAGATTTATTCTCGGCGGCAGGAAAGTCTGACAACGAGGCCGGCGACCCAGATTGCTATTGAAAGCCAGCAACTCCCAATAATCACGTCATCAAAGGAGAAAGACGTTTCAATACCGATAAGGAGGGCCCCCCGCGCCATCTGACGGTATTGAGGCGTTCAATAGACTTGATGACAAGAGCGAGAGAAACTTCCAAGGATTTTAGACACGAAGGAGATCAGTAGGTTGGTTGACACAACCGCAGCCCCCCACGCAGATTGCTCGTCTTCTGTGACCAGCAAACGTCTCATTTGAGGCCACTCGGCAGATGGACGTCTTCAAAGAGATACTTCATCAGTCATTCAAAAATAAAGCGATGTTTCAGTGGATATTTTCCCATACAAGATTATGGCTAGTCGTACAACTACACCTCGAAAGCAATATTTCAGTGATTCGTCAGGTTAATCTGTATATGATAAGATCTAGAGCTGATGAATGGGAAATAATCGATCTTCTGAGAGGAATTATTCTCTTTATAAGGCAAAAATCCTAATCGTCGCAAAGTGTTTTACATGTTAAGTGTCTTACACCGCGAGATTTTGCTTCCGAGTCTACCAAGGTAGCGGAAGCTTTGTTTTCACATTTCAAGGTTGAAAAAAAATGTTCTCCAAAATCAAAATTTCCACTCGCGTTTCACGTTTCAGACCTTCCTAAACAATTTTGGTTCCGTGTCTGTCTGTCATGAACTCCTTGCCACAGCCATAACTTCTACATTTCTCATCCGATTTCGATGACATTTTCAGGGATTGTGCGGGTTGGCGTGCAGATGGTTCCCTATGAAAACCATTGCTTCCAGAATGATAATAGCCACTGTCCTTGCGCAAACGTGAACTTCCTTGTAACAGCCACAACGTCCACATTTTCAATCCGATTTCAATTAAATTTTTAGGGATCATACAGATAAGGGTGTAAATGGTCCACTACGGAAATCATTGTCCCTAAACCGTCAGTACCCGCTGCGCATGCGCAAACGGGAATTCCTTTAACAGCCATAACTACTACATTTCTCATCCGATGCTCCTTTCTCATTCTCATTCTCATGCGGATTGGGGTGTAGATGGACCCCTATGAGGGTAGTACTTAGAGATTGATGTTTTGAGATTAACTACTATGCATCGGATCATCTATACAATCGGGTTATGGATACGAGGAAGCTATGTGCCACACCCACTTGACGGACGTTTATATGATATGATTTCCCAATCAACTTACACATACTCGTACGGTAGAATTTTAATTCAAATATTCCTTTACATGTTAGTTTCACTGATTCGACTCGAATTTATAGGTAAACTACTTTCATAACTGAAAACTGACTGAGCATTGAGTTTTCAAAGAAGGGAATAAGTTAGTCTGCCTAAATTTATCACTGTTTTGAAGTATAAATTGTCCATGAATAGAATATATTTATATTATATTATTTCATGAAGATATGGGGAGGGATTGAAATGAGTTTTCAGAGTGAAACCAAACCTCACCTAACCAATTTGAAAAATTATAAAAGTGGGGAGAGGGGAGAGGAATTCGTTATTTGACGGCTGCGAATCTTCAAAGAGTTACTTCAGTCATAAACAAAAGATTCTTCGGGTTTCTCTTGTTTGAGACAAGATTACGGTTATGATTATTATAATTAAGGAGTGAATTTACTCATAGCACATTTTTTTGCCTTAACAAATCAAAAGGAAATTACAGATAATTTATCCGTTTTAAGACCAAAAGTTCGTTTGAGTCCAAAAACGCTTATATCTTTTTGCATCACGAGCATGAATAATTTAGAGTTTACAAAGTAGAGTTTCATATTTTGTGACACATCGCATAAAATTCATACTCGAACTTCCTTCAAAATAACTGCATATTTCTCACTTCAGTGTTAGATTCCATTTTAATGCACGTTAAAGATTTTTAGCACTCATACAACCGTATATTTTTTAATCGATATTTCAGTCGAGCTTCTTTAGGTCCCCCTGTTTAGGTCAAGATTATGGTTAAGACTCCAGCATGTGAATAGATGCAGAAAAATCGATTTTCTAAAAACAGGTAATTACGAGTAAATCAATAATGAGACCAGGGATTCCGATACAGTGTAGTTGTAGGTACTCACCTACAATTTAGTATTAAAACAGTAAATTAATAATTAAGTACAGGTGTGTTATTGAAGTAAAAGTGAAGGTAATTAAACTGATGTATCGAGGCAAACATTACACTGACGTTTGGCCAATACATCTACTTTCAAACTTTTAGCTTTTTTTCTCCTTGAAATTGATGCAACATATTTACAGGAAATTAACTTTAAATTTGGAGCGGTGAGTAGTAACACATTTTATTAAATACTCGCTCAGGCAAATCGCAAAAATTAATCCCGAAGAATTATTTTATGGATCATTTAAGTATTGTTATATCATATCGCTAGAGTGAATTTTTTAAGCTACAAGCGCGTTAAATGAATTATGTACCTACCATAATTACATTTTCATATTCTTTGGGATGGCACATTGGAGTGCAAAATAAGTCGTAAAGTTGTAATTGTAAGTAATGTTACTTCGTCATTAATCTCATGAAATGAAGTTAAATTTGCCTACCATGGTATTTCTACGGATTCCTGGAGGTGAAGCGTTTACTGCTGCAATTTCGAAGATAAATAATTCAGAGGAAGATTGGATACATGAAACTCTACGGACTATTATGTGCTTGCACTGCGCGTAGCGGCGCATACATATTCATCATTTTTGTTCATTAGCGGCCACTCACCAGATTCAAGTCTCCCTTACCTCAGGCGTTCCGAACCAGACGGTCCTTCAGTACCTTGTTAAAATATAATATTCACATGAAGGGGAGGACCAACTAGGAATTCGGTTGCGGGAATCACTAATTGAGATGTGGTTTGGAGGCAACTCGATCTCTCGGGCAGTTGTGCTCAGTGGATGGAAAATTATTCATAATGTCTGATATAAAATAGCGTAGGTTCATCACTCGCTTCCAGGCCTTCTATATTAGCATGGATGTATTACACATCGCTACTAAGTTCATATCTGCGTACAGCGAACGGGAAAAAAACGATTGGACGAGGCATGCTTCCTCGTATACAAAACAATTGTGTAAAATGAATCAACCACGTCATCAGAGGGATCATCTCTAATTCCAGCAATAACTATACCATAATAAGATGGGAATGAGAAAATTAAGTTTGGAGGAATTCAAGTTAGCGTATTCACAATGGTGTTTATCGTCAAACCTCAGAATCTCTTAATGTTTCGCCAAAATCGGACCTTCAGTCACAGTATTGCCCATCCTGTTACAAGAATGGGGTATTTCGGTGGGTCGGAAATTCAGGTTTTATCAAATTTGGATTCAGCACCATTGAAAACCAATACACTCCAACATCTTGCCCAATGTTACAATAACATGTGATAGGAAAATTAATTATACAGATCACACGTTTGAAAAAAAAGGCGGGCCTCCCTGAACAACAGTGTGTATGTAGTATTTTGTAGTATCCAAGAGATTCTCAGGTACATTACCTAGGTTACCCTCAGGAAAGGGTTTTATCTCTTCTCTGTGCATGGATTCTTTTTTCAAAGATACTTTTTTCAAGGCAGCAACTTAATACGTCACACTCTGCTGCCATCATTCAAATCTTCAACTTTTATTAGGTTCCCTAATTTCTTCTAAAATTTTCTCGACGAACAGACCCGATTACCGTCATTCGTGAGCCATACTCTTATGAAAAATTTTTTTTTTTTAATTGACTGAAATACCCCATTGAATGAAGCACAGAAAAGTCTATCATGAAATGGCAAGCAGACACATTTATTTTGAAAGTATTTTTCAACCCCATAATTGAACACAATGCTTCTTCCTTTGCCTAAGTACTCGGAGGCAAAACACTTGTGATAAAAGTATATAAAAGCGTTATTGTCAGTTAGAGAAGGAACCACAGTAGTACCTACGACCAAAGTTGACCGAACTCGTAAATCATTACGGACTTATCTTATATAAACAATCATTCGACCCAACCCAGAAATAAGCAGAGAGAAGCAAAGAGAAGATGTAAATAATAATAACAATCCGTAGGCAGTGCGACGCCTCACCTCACCATCTCTTTGATACACATGAGTAGCACTCTTGTGAATGGCGATATAAAGACCAATTTTCAAAATTCACCCTCTCAGATGGAACAAGTCCATCGCATCACAAACACTATGGAAAAGGCATCGAATGCAAAAGTCTATACAAGCATATTTTTTTAAATATTGCTCAGGCTTTTGACAAAGTTAGGCAAGAAGTTTTGGAGTTTAAGTTGCACAGGGATCTCACAATCTCCCTTACTATCCTCCTTGGAAGTCCTACCTTGAAAATCGACCCTTTCATGCTGTGGGCTATATCTTATGTACACTCAAAACCTACCTCAACATGAAGAAACAATGATTTCCTCATTTGCTGAAGATATAACTATTCCATCAGTAGATGATGCAAGTCGAAAACCACAAACCACCAACCAAGTACCTAATTGAACAAAGATGCGGAGATTAAAAATGAAAGAATCAAAATCAGTAAATATTAACATTATCAACAGCTAAGTCCCAGCATTACACATTTAAATTAATTCAATAATATTCAACGAAACGCCTAGGTTTAACGCTTGATTACAAACTAAATAGGAAAAATCACATTGAAAAAAAAGAAGAACTGAAGATGAAGAACGAAAAAATGTTCTGGGTGATGGGAAGGTCCTCCAGTCTCTCTCTCTCTTTCCACAACAAACTTATTTACCGACAAAAATAATTCTTCCGATGTGGACTACTATACAGCTCTGGAGTTGAGCGAAGAAATCGAACATTAAACGAATTCAAACTTTTCAAAACAAAATACTGCGAAGTATGGCTGGAGCACCTTGATAAATGAGGATTGACAATATTCATTGAGATTTAAGAGTAGAAACAACCAATAGGACCAGTTAATATGCAACAAAAAATGACAACGAAGGAGAACTTCGATGCCTCAAACTAAAATCACCACTGAATTTGATAGTGTAAATATTGCAAAATGAAATGTAACGTCTTGTTTCAGTCGCAATCAATAGTATATCCTTTATTCCCTGGATTTCCCCGATTCGTTACCGAACGAAATCGTTGATCTATTTCCCCAAGAACGATTTAGTTGTTCGTAAAAATCATTGTTTTATTCTCGTCGAACACGAGTATAACCCTGAATAAACACAATAAGATGTGATTCTGCTGACTACGATATCACGTCGCTGATGTGATTGACGTATAGTTCGTCATTCGTAAGCCTGACCCGGTTATATTGGGAAGTAGGCACCGAGCCGCGGGGCGCAAGCGGTCCTTGGGTGAGGTCAATCACTTTCCCCCACCTCTTACGACACGCGCTCCTCTCGTCGTTCCCCCTTTCATTCCTTCATCTCTCAGATTCGTGTCATCTTGTTGTTTTTCTTCTCTTCACTCGACTGCGTTGGACTAATACTAAAAAGGAAATAGTTTCGAAACGTTTTCCAGTGCGATGAGAGGAAACTTAGTTAAAAGCTCTGGTGTGTCAAAGCATAGTTTGTGTTGACCTCTCGCATCAAGAGTTGATCGTTAATACTCCACGGCAGAACCTTGTCAAACGAATTTTAACCCTTTCCTGGACACAAGGATATTTCTTCTGCCTTAAAGTGGTCCTGTAGATAAATTCCACAGGGATTCGTGTCTCACACACATTTATCGGTATTTATACATTATCGGGTTTTCGACCATTGAAACCTAAAACTTAGAAATGAGTCTCAATGTTCGGAACCTCGCACTATTATTTTTCAAGTTCTACGTTGATTGAGACCACCTCGCCAACAGTAGGTAGCCATAATTTTTCAAAGCTTGATTTTTTCAGTAAAGAACCTTTGGAATCAAAGGGAAAAAATTTAAATCCGCAAAATCTATTTTTATAACAGTAGGTAATAGATATGTGGATTCCGAAAACCGAATTAATAAATATCACTCCGTCGTTTTAGATTGGTATGCGGTCCATGTATTTCTATTGCTACGTTTTCTCCACCACCAGCGAATATAACTTTGGAATTATGGTAGTAACGTAACTTCATGTTACGTGCGTCATTGTAGGCTTTGCAGAATGATTTAAGTACCGTAAAACTAGTATACTTTGCACCACCAGTGGTAACTTTGCATCAAAAAGTAGGAATCTTCATTTCCCTCTGCCGTCGTTGCTATAGCTTCAAACCAACTTCTCAATGTCTTGTGTCATCAGTCACATGTTTACGAATGGAACAAATGAAGATGAAGAAGAAGAAGAGGTAAGGTATTATTCGTTTTATCCGTGTGACGTCACACAGATGGATGTAGGAAGAAGAAGATGAAGAAGAAGAAGAAGACGACGACTAATCTTGCTGAAAGGCGGCCATGTCGACTCCCTTGTAAACAAAGAAGGTTTTTCATCATGCCAATCTGTGCGGTTATTAGTTGCTCTTCTCGTCCCGGAATCGGTATTTAATTTTTTGGTTTGCCAAAAGTGATTAGAAACAGTGTGGAAAGACAAGAGAACTTTCCGAAAAAAGAAGGATATCAGCCTTTTGGCGTCGCTGCTTCCCAGCATTCCTAACAACCATGATTTTCGATGAACTGACACTTTTATAACCAGCTTCAAATTATTTAGTTCCACTTGTGTTGTCGTTCGACTCCCGTATAGTGTGTGTTGAGGTTGTGCTTTCATTTGTACAACAGTTTTATTTTTTCATCAGTACATCAGTTTGTTTCCCCGGGAAATATCACGTTTTTCACCTCTCAAAACCAGTGTCTAGTTCCACTTGTGTTTTGTGCTGTCGTTCGTCTCTCGTATCCCGAGTTGTGGTTCTCAATTTCAGCTTTCATTTGTACAAGTTTCTTTTTCATCAGTTAGGTATTTGTTTGTTTCCCCGGGAAATATCATGTTGTTCACCTCTCGAAACCAATGCTCTTCACGAAAATTCTTTAATCTTCACATCAAGTTCATGGTGTAGGTACTACCTATTGTTAATTCTGTGCGAATTGTATATTGTTTCAATGTACAATGAAATTTCTGAATAAATTCCATGTTTTTCATTGAATGTTGTACATTATTCCATTATATCAACACACCTAACTACAGATCTACAATAAACAGACGATGGGAGTCAGCTCACGTAAGTAGGTACCATTTAGGGTTTCAAGGAAAGAAGTTACAATAGTTATGAAGTTTACCTTTGAAAAATACCTTCTTTTCTAATAATGGTAGGGATGTGGTTCATTATGGATATCTGCATTTAGTTGTTGCGTCTATTAGTTCGTGTATCAATCGTAGTACGATTGATCTGTACTACTTCCCTGTTTGTGAAAGTCTGTATGTGCGTGGTAGGTAGAAACAAAACACTTGGTCTAAATTATCTAAAGATATGTTGTTGGACAACTAATGAACCAGTAGATAGGTAGCTACTGAATAATCGGTAGTTATTACTTAGATGAGACCCAAAAAAATACATTGAGAACTCTGGAAAATCTAGGTTTGTGGTGTTCACAAGGTACTTTCTAAAGGCGAATACGATCAACCATCAGTAGGTAGGAACGTTTTATATTGCAATCTAAGGTCAGATTGGGATGTAAATAGGCACTTGTCTCTGGTACTCTATGTGAGTAGGTATCTGTTATCTATCAACACACCTAACTACAGATCTACAATAAACAGAATATCAGTTCACATAAGTAGGTACAATTTGAGGTTTCAAG
This sequence comes from Apolygus lucorum, assembly GCA_009739505.2. Lineage (NCBI taxonomy): Eukaryota > Metazoa > Arthropoda > Insecta > Hemiptera > Miridae > Apolygus > Apolygus lucorum. Next base: position 40,942,114 of record CM019177.2, on the reverse strand, counting down.
AAAATAAGTTCGTAGGTGCAACATTTATGACATTTACCTTTGAAAAATACCGTCTTTAGCAGTTAGTTGTCTGTAAGTTCATATATCACTATATCTATCGTAGTAGGTTTGATCTGTACTTCCTTGTTTGTGAAAGTCTGTACGTCCGTGACAGGTAGAAACAAAACACCTCCTCTAAACTATCCAGAGATATGTTGTTGGACAAACGATGAACAAGGAAACAGAGAAAAAGGAAACCACTGCAAAATCGGTAGTTGTTATGTTTGAGACCCAAAAAAATGCAGTAAGAACGCTGGAAAATCTGGGTTTCTGGTGTTCACTAGGTACTTTCTAAAGGTGAATACGATCAAAATCATCAAAAGGTAGGAAGGTTTCATATCACAATGTAGGGTCAGAAAAGGATGTAAATAGGCACTTGTCTCCAGTTCTCCATGTAAATAGGTATCCAAGTAGTAATACGTTTGTTCAATGTGACGAATAAATATTCAAATTTTCATTCTGAAAAACTTATTTCGAGAGTTTTTAATTGACACTAATGTTTGTGTCAGCCTGGTTTGCTTGTTAGCATGACAGTTGACACCTGTCATCTCCCTGTTCTTTGTGTCAAGACCCCTCAGTGTCTGTATCAGCTGTTTGCAATCTGATCGCTACTTACGATTACATAATTGCTTTAAAAGAATAGAAAGAAGAAAATAATGAATATACCTACCACTATCATTCCGTTTGCATACCAAGAAATAGGACCTATTTGGTATGTAAACATAATGACTTTGTTGACAGCGAGTCAAAATGGCGCCCTTTCACGACCAGCTGATCGGGTAAGCTGAGAAGGTTAGGTTTGATAACCTAAGGTAGGTTAAATTGAGTCTCACGGATATCACCCATTATTGATATATTTTTTGTCAGGTTGTGAAATTCAACGCGAAAATCAGACAACTTAATAAGGTGTATGGAGAGGACTGGGCTCACAATCAAGGTACATAGCTACGTATAACTTGTTGTAAATTTAATCGTGAACATTATCCTATTTGAAATTTTGAAAAATAAAGAGATTTACGTTTTTTATTACCGAAATACCACTTCAAGATAACATTGAAAAAACGTCTGCCAAGTTGGGTGGGCAGTATAGCTTCCTCACTCATTGTAACATGGACGTATAGAATCAGTTGGCGAAAAAATTATGATTCAAAGAGTTATTGAATACCAAAATATTGGCGATAATATGCGGGATAGGGTTGCAGGTATTAATGTTTATAATATTTTTATAATTTTTATAAGGTATTATAGTTTATAGTATTTTGTATTTTCAACGTAGAATTTTATTTAGCGGTCCACCGTCTAGGACCTAACCCACACAATCCCTGAAAATTTCATCGAAATTGGTTGAATAGTTGCGGAGTTTTGGTTGTAACAATAAATTTAAAGTTCGCGCATGCGCAGCGGCTATTGCTTGACCAATTTGATTGAAACTTATAGGGTGTCTCTTAGAAGTTAGTCCCTAACTAACCTCCAAATTTGAGCAAAATCGGTTCATTAGAAACCGAGAAACCGAGGTTCCAGGAAATTCACGTTTGCGCATGCGCACTCGCTCCTATTGGTCCGAAGGTGCTGAAATCGATAGGGGACCGTCTAGGACCTAACCCACACAATCCCTGAAAATTTCATCAAAATCGGACCACAGGTTAGTATAGTTTTGCCCGGGACAAGGATTGACCACAGACAGACCGACAGACAGACAGACAGACAGACAGACAGACACGGAACCAAAATTGTTCGGGAAGCTCTAAAACGCAAAAAGCAAGTGGAAATTTTGATTTTGGAGGACATTTTTTTTTTCACTTCTTTCACGAATACAAAGCTTCCCTACCTTCGGTAGTGAGGAAGCAAAATAAGAGAGAGAGAAATTCCACCTAACTTTGCACCACTTGGAACCAGTGGTGCAATGTATCCAAGCTCCTTCATTAAATAATTATTTTCCTTTTAATTATTTATTGAGCGTTCATAAAGATAATTACGACCTATTTCTTACTCTAATATCTCAAGTATTGGAGTGTTGATTTTAGTAGTGGAGTATTTTAGAGTTGGTCTTGGCACAAAGTAACGGGTTTCTTTCCACATAGGAAAATTAGGTGCCCGTAATTATAAAGTTTTTTTACAGTTTTTAAAGAATATAATACAAATTTAGGTGATAATAAGACAATTTCAAGTGAACGTCCTTGTCAGTTTCAGTTCCTTAACCTTCAGTTTTTTTTCCTAGGGCTTAGAAGCTAAAATGTCCAAATTTGAAATAACCCAGTTTTCAGAATTTTATTTTTCAGCAAAAGATTGTTACAACTAAGAGACTGCAAAATATTCAACTAATTAATATGAGCTGTGATGTGAAATTAAGTATTTTTCCTACTGGAGGAGGTGTTGTTTAAGTTTTTATAAAGATTTATTGAAGTTGTCGTCAAAAAATATCAATAAATCCGAGAGTTTTTCTTAAAAATCAATTTTTTATTCTCCTCTGATGTTGCTTTACATGTTACATCAGGAAACATGCCAAAAAAACACATTTAACATTTATTAGAGGTATGTTTTGAAAATAGTGCAAATTAACCTAATCGCCCCTAACATTGCACCAATTTTTGAATGCCTCAATGTCGTAGTTAATGTACGCCAAAAAATAGTTTTTTGACGTAGTTTTATCCGTTGGGTTATGTATATTCTATATATATAACATTTTGAATATTTCTTGAAGTACAAATTGGTGAAAACGCAGACTCATAAAAAGCTGGAAAAAGTGGTGCAAAGTATACTAGTTCTACAGTACATGTATATTTAGCGTAAGCAAAGGGTTTGGAAAAGTGACTAGAATTTGCACTCAGAAGGATTTGACTTGGAGGTGAAGATGCAATCGCAATTATCAACGTGCTTAACAATCAACAAAGAAACTATGATTGTGTTTCTCAGACAGAGACAATATACCCACACATGAACTTTGCACGATATTGGTGATTGATGTACAAGAGATGATGTATAATGATTGAATAATTCAATAATTCTTGTTAATATAGGTACCTACGATGCCAGCCAGTTACCTTTTACATTACAAGGGGGATACAAGTTGGTTGATCCTTAGCCTGTTGAAATAACCATAACCGTCTCAATATACGATGAACAGATGTTGAATTAACTACGACTGTTACAAGGCAGATCTGTTTCCTGTTTATCTACAAATGCTCTCTGAGGGGTGTGTATAATACTTCCTCCTAGCCTCTTCCAGTAGCCATCAAAGCCTACTCAGTCATCTTCCAGTTGCCCATTGATGAGTACCTAACAATTTTCACTCCTTAAAAGGAAAGCGAGATGAATTAACTTTTTGCTTTGTCATTCTCAACAAACAGATAGGTACACACTCGACTGTTGAAAATAAGAGACTGGCTGATTGCTCCCTCTTTGTTTGTATTGTTGACGTCGTTTCCCCAGAGTAAATGAATAATGGAATTGGCCGATTAATTTGTCAGATGAAAAATCGCGCAGTTACCTTCCTCTGCACACCGAGGTCGGAGGATTTCAGAGAAATGAATTCCCATTTCTCGTTGTTCGACTGAAAGCGGTAAAGATGACGGTAGGTATGGTAATTGCGCTGGGCTCAAATTAAGGCCATAGTCGCTCACCGTCCCCTTCACTGAGTCTCGTCGAAGGTCATTAGGGAAGAGCCGTCGAGAGGGAGTGGGAGACTCTGAAACAGCTTTGTCTAAAACGGCTTGTTCCCTTCGTTTCACTGAAATCTGATCGGCCAACTGTAATTAAACGTGTTCGACCGTCCTTATTTTCAAACCTTCGTAACATCTACTATTTCCATTAAGGTCTCTTTGAAGAATCATGACACGTTATCATTTATTATAATGTATTTGTCCCGTCAACAGCATGAAGGATATTATACTTCATGCTGTTGACGGGACAAATAAATTGAAAAATAATTATCGCGATATCCTCATTCTGTCCGTAACATCGCTCTGTGATTTGCTCTACTGGGCGTATTTCGCGTTAAACTGCTTTCCGAATCATCAAAGTTGTCAGTCATAAATATCTTCTTTTCCTACCTCTTTGCCGAAGGTATGTATCAAATTACTTACTCATCTACCAAGTAAACAAGTTTGGGTATTCCAAAATCAAGAGTTTTTATCGAATTTTAAGTTTCGAATAGTGATGTATTGTCATGAGATGGATCTAATTTTCAAGATTTGGGAAGGTCCCTTAAAATTAGCCCCTGAGGTAAAACATTGGAACACCACAGCCAACAAACTGTGTTGGTGTAAGAAAAGAGAAAACATTTTTAGGAAAACGTTAGAAAGTTATTTTCTGGAAATGGCTAACTAAACTGAAATTCACCAAAATCCTTCGAGAAAAAAGATTCTAGAGGCAACGATGGAAAAGGTACAGGAAAGGAAGGCTTCGTAACTTCGGAGGTTTGAAAATTTCTTGTTTCATCCTCGACACAGCGATAAGAGTCGAAATTGGAAAATTGCTCTTATGTTTGTAGCATTCAATTTGATGACGTATCCTAAACGAAGAAAGTTGATCGGACCCTTTCTGAAGAGGAGTTTCAGAAAATTGGTTTTCTATCGATTGCAGTGCTTTCTATAAATATAATCTTTTAGATGGGTTAGGAGATTAAATAGGTATCATGAGCCGTTCTTACTATCTTCTATTTACCGGTGAATTGTCTTACTAGAAAACTATCTCAGTTTTCTCTCTTACACAGAATGTGTTTTTACGGAGGATATTTGTTTGAAATGTCCGCATCCGTGTCTTATCATGTGAGATTGTGGTCTGTCAGATACCTTGAAACAAAGATTTGATTTGAAAGGGCGAGAAGTGAAGAGAAGAAGTGATTATGAGGACCTCAGGAGTGTCTGATCAGCTGTATGAGCGATAAAGCTGGTTTCTCCCCCGTCCATTCTACAGTGCTAAATGCTCTCCTGGTGGTCCCAAGAAGCTGAAATTTCACATTCTGTGTTAATCCGAGGGTCGGGGCGTGTACCCAGATTTCATTATATCATCATGAACAAATTAATAATGGCGGCCCCAACGGCAACTAAAATCATTTCACCTCTCAAGAAAACTGAGTACGAAATCCCGTTATGATTGTTCACTAGGGGAAATACGGAGAGCCTTGTAAATACGTTTTACTACCAGCTCACGTTTGTCATTGGCCGTGAAGGGGGAAGATGTGTGGAAACGGATCGGCAGGCGTGTTTTCTCTACACCTACACCCCTGACGTTTTCCTGAACTCTCGATCAATAATTTCCCCCTTGCCTGCCTCCACCGGGTAACCCCCGACCTACGAATATTTCCTATTAGTAAACCGTTTGACCTTTGAGTGCATTTCGCTTTTTCATTTATCGGCTTCGCCCGATGGAGATTTTCCTTTTACTGCGAACGCCATGCAATTTCAGATCACTCGTGTAGTTTATCCATCTTCTATACCGGGAACTGTTATTATATCTGCCAATGTATTCGTTTGTCTACCCCTTTCATGCTCCAAAAGCTACTCCAATTTTCATGAGGGATTTCACCCTCCAGAGCGGAACCCAAACATCGAGGTCAGGTTAATACAAATATATTAACAGAAAGCATCTAGTCTTAGTAGATTTATCGTGAAAATTTCTCTCCTATAATAGTGAAATCTGTCTTCAATGGAATCGTCATTTGATTTCTAGCTACGGACCTAGTTACCAAACAGACTGGCAGTATGAGAAATTGATAATATCAATATATATCATATATTTTTTATAACTGCATCACATAGATCAAAATCAATCAATGGAATCTGAATGGAAATCTACCATGATTAGGTATATCGTTGTTAACTTCTAATCTACGAAAATCACGTATTGACCACATTGGCGTCGGCCATGATGAGTAGTGAAACATCAAGCTTATGTCCAATGTTGCTGAAAGAAGGCTACGTTCTATCGAGAGAATTCTTCCGCAGAAGTTTCGATTAGCCTATAATTAACCCAGGTGTTTCTGAATTCTCCAGTAAATTTGGACCTCCATAGGTGGAATCATGTGAGCGTGAATCGATTGTACAAAGGCCGATATCCTTTGCCTAATATAATATGTACGATGTTTAACAGGATCGCCCAACGATATTTCAAAGTACGATAGTAAGATATTTTAAAGTACTCTTATAATAGGACTACCCACAACACTATCACCAGGCAATCATCCAATTATTCAACTACAGCATTGTTAGACTACGATCACGTGGGATATAAATTCTTCAGGGTATATTTTCTTAAGCCATCTTCTCTGGAGCTATTACCTGAGTCAATCTCAAAAAACCATAGTTAATGTTTATGAAAGTAGCTTCTTCGAGCGTACACTGCGCCCCTACTTCATCGATCAATACCTATGTAGTGAGAAATGAAATTCAATTTCCGATGGGAAGTACTAAGGAAAAAGAAAATACGGGGAAAATATAGGGCGTGAAGGAAGTGCAGGAGGGGACGCCCATCGTCGTCACCTAGCAACCAGAACAGGGATGTTGACCCACCATTCGGTTCTAGATGCGCTCTACTGTAAAACACAATATCACAACTGACGCAGCTTACTACTACAACTAACCATTGTCGTGACGGTTCGGAAAGCAATAACCGGCTTGGATACGAGTAATGTAGATTTGGGTAGATATGTACAAGTGACACTGTTCGTAGGAAGGTTTATACTTCAACGAAGGGGGGAATAGTAGGCGTAGGAAACATAGTGATACTTTCCATAATGGTTGATCATTTTCCACTAACATCTTACGAAAAATTCGACGTATAAACAATGCAGGACCTTATTCATTTATTCAATCCGTAATCAATATTACTTGATATTAACAATAAACTAGATTAAAAACCCCCTTTGGGATAAATCAATTTGAATTTTGGCAAATTCCTTCCGTTTCGACAACTACTGGAGTCCTTGTCCAACTGTTTTACTCCTAAAATGTTCAATAGATGTTTTTCTCTCTCATTAAACTTGTTATTGGAAAAGAAGAAACACAAACACCGACCTACTTAAGAAGGTAATAGTCAATGTTCATGAACTCATTTCATAACTTACTTGTCCCCTTAATAGGTACCACAAATTAACGAAGCTCAATTACAATGCCAACATTGATTGAAAATTTCACCGCCTTAAACAATGAATAATGAAGAACGTACTTGATTTTATATACTTCCATTCACTCGTTACAGAACAGTTATAATACATTTTATACTCTTGCAAAAAAAAATTAGTTTTCAAGTTCAGAAAACTTACGATTCCATTCCACCACTGGTTTCATGGTAAGACATTAGCATTTCGAGAGCAGCACTATCAGAAAGTAAGTACTACTAAACCTTTCCAATGAGTGATTATTGATTGATTACTCGCGAGACTAATGAGTTTGAACTAATCTCAATGCTAAATACCTACCACTGAAAACAGGAAGCGTTCATCCAGACTTGGAGCATTCCTAAATGTTATACTTCTATTGGTCAAATGCGTGATTTATCAACCTCCTCGTATTTGCATTTATCCTAATAGACATTCACGAAATGGCAAAGAATGATTAGCGGGGATGCTATAGCCAGAAGAAATGGATTTTCTCCCATGAAACAACCTATGTATGAGCTTCGTTACACTTTTGACACTACACATGGTCAAATATATTTTACCTTAAATGCTCACCTCCCGATAGTGAAAACAACTAACAAAATCTCAGGTTTGATAACATTCCAACGACAGAAGAATGCTGATGGTAAATCGAATCTTTCCCATCTGGAAAACGTTTCCTTATACACAGACAGGAAGTGGCTGAATCGATTGGCATCGTCGCAGGAGCCCGTGACCCCACTTTGTGGTCGGATTGAAAATCTATAATACACGCGTTGAAAAGGCCCTACTGGCTTCCACTTCCACTCAGCAAGCGGGGCTGAAGGCGACGAAAATCCGGAAGTTTTCAAATAACACGACGCGCTCTCGAAAGGATGACCTTTCGGGGGTTTAATTCGCGGATGATCGATAACTCGTTGGAAGAGGTTTTATGATATTGTCTGTCATCTTGATGTCAGTCTGGGGATGACATTATTGAATACCACTTTTACCCTGTCATTATTATACGTACCGAGACTACTTTTACCACATGATGAATGTTCATGTAATGTTTCAAAGTTCCTAGTATTCAGTGAGGTATGTGTTATAGAATTTTATCTACTTACCATAATTAAGTGGAGGAATAGGCAGTCATTTTGGAAAACTCATGACCCATCGATTCGGTAGATTTGGTATACTGACCTGCAACAGGAAAAAAAATACGTTAGGTAAGAATATACAAACTTTGAGAGTGATCAACGGTAAGAGAAAAATGATATACGAAACATTTAATCAGATGATTATAATTCAATTACCTATTCGATTACTGTGAACAATAGTTTTAATACATTGTCAAATAAATGATGAACTCTTTAACTTTCACAATTTACTATCACATACGAAAGGAAAGAGTAGAAAGAATAATTTCCTACTAATCCAAAAACCTAAGCAAACTTATCCTTAACGTGGGGTACAATCGACATTTTACATTCAAGGTGACTCAACTGATCGTTGAGGAACAAGAGCAATGATCGATGGTATTTCGGCTGGGCAGGTTCTAGTAATTCCTAATGACTTCAGTAATTCTTAATGTCACGAGGAAGAGCCTCAACCCGGTGTAGTTACATAACTAGTTGATGGTCGTCGGCAGCCGCAACTTTCTTCAGATCCCTGACAGTTGAATAACTTCCCAGAACCCACGCCTCTCCCTGAAATAGATACTACCAACTATTTACTCTAATACAACTAGTTTCATTCGTAACCATCCAAAAAAATTCGTTATAAAGTATTTCGTTCCTCCATTCTTGCCTCTCTAAAGCGAAATTACGCATCAAACGAGAGCTGAAGGTTTATAGACGCTATTTTCTACAGACGAGTTGCGGCCAAATCACCCTGACTCAACAGAATTGCCGACTTCACAACAACCACCTGGTCAGCAGTAAATCCTCAAGCACATCCGAAGGGATTATCCTACACCTATCATAACTAACACTCTCAAAACGAATACACAGTAGTTCACTGGCACGTCTTCAACATTTTATAATGAAAATGATTTCAGTCCCAAATATTATTATGAACGAGTATCGTGCTCAAGAATTTAGGATGTATTCTCGAGAAGCCTAATAAAATTCGGCGAGGATTTATAAACAAACATGTATACACACTGATTCAGAGATAAACAAGCATAGATTTCAATTTTGGAAGACCCAAATTTGTTGTTTTTCTATAAAAATACAAACGTTTCCAACTTATGGTGTTGAGTGAACCAAGTAATTCCTGTCCAAGCATAATTATGGATCACATCAATCGGACCGGGAATCGTCTTGGAGGTCACACGAGCGAAGAAGAATAATATCCCGATCCAGCCACAATAAAATGGTAGGTATACAATTGATCTGGCTACACGTTTTCTTACTTTTCTATTTCTACAACTTCATTTCCTCTTTTTTGTTCAATTAATAATAAACACTGGAACACGCTCGACTGGATATCCAGGGTACACGCTAATAGACGATTGGCATAATCAAGGATCGATTTCGTAATCAGTACATCTTCATTTCCAGCAAGGAAACATTTGTATTCACCAGACTAAGATATAGCAAATTGCTCAGCTCAGACGTATTGTTTTTACGAATGCCCCTCTTCCACCGAAGAACCTCAAAAGCCTCGTTCATTCTCCAGGCTTATCACTGTTCTTTATCGGATTAGCTCTGCTCCAGAAGTCCGTGATCAATATTTCTGTAAGGGGGTCAACAACCACGTTAAATTGCCACATCGCCCCATCCGCCCGCTCTCGCCAGCCCTATCTTACGAGTTTTCTCCCCCGTTGTTTCAGGACCCTTCGTATACTAAACCCTCCCTCTATCTCGTTCCATAACGCTCCCCTTGTCGTTTCGCCTTCCAACCTTGGGGGAGGCCATCAAAACTTTAATCCCTTTCAACTAAAGAAGTGGATTAATGTAATAAGGCTGCGACTTCTCTCAGACTCGAAAACATGAACGTACACACACATCGTATCCAATGAAGTAACGACGCGTGAGTTTCCACGATGTTTTCTTCAACAATGTTTTAGGAAACTGTCTACTGCACGCAGTTTCGACCAATATTAAGCGCACGTGTTCCATATCCATTTATCATCAGTGTGGAGTACCACTTTTCTTTGTATCATAATTTACATGATTAATTTAAGGTCCTAGGCATTCCAACTGTAGCCACAACAAAACCAAGGGTCATTCTCCTAGAATTTCCCCTGGACCCTGGGGATTCTTCTGGCCTCAGGGGCCAGGTATTCGGTAGTTGGACGATCTAGAGCTATTATCTTTGACGAACTCTTGTGTTCCTTCACAAAACCTTGCCAAAACCTATAATTAAAACTTGGTCAGTTTTAAAGCCTTCCAAATTTCCTTACCCGAACCAATATTCAACTTGAAGGGCTGTCATAAGTATAGTGACAGGTACCAAGCGGAATATTGCCTCCCTTCAGTAAATGTTGTAAACTTCCTCAACTTGATGGGCTGTCGTAAGCATAGGTGCCAAGCAGAATTTACTCAGTTAAAATTATCCAATATACCTTCTATTTTACAGGCTGGTATAAGCATAGTGCCAGGTACTAAGGAGGAGTTATATCTACCTAACCTCAGGCGATCCGAGGCAGGAAATTCCTGGTTCCGATAGCCAAATTCCTTCACACACCTTAACCTATTTTAAACAACATTTAAAGTAAGAAGTACCAATTTAAATTCAAGCGTTAATAGGGAAATCGTAAATTAAATTAATCGTAAATCGTAAATTTAATCGTAAGGCTGTAAATCTAAAGCTCTTACAATCAGGATTCATTCTTGAATATTATTCTGTAGAGTTTTATCATTTACACGTGTGATAATTTTCAAGTCAAAGCTTCTCTATCAGTTAAAAACCTACAAATTGTGGAAATTAGAATAATAATAATAATAATTAATAATATTAATCTTTGAATTTAAAAACAGAAGTGGGATTATTCAGGAATTGTACATGAAATAGAGGAAAAAATTGTACGTGAAACAAATATGGCTCCGACGAAACTCGAACCGACTGCTCTCTAGATATCAAAAACCACACCTACGTCAATCCATTTGAACTCATGGACTGCCTGGAGACCAGAGAGAGGTTTTCTGAAGTGGCAAACCTCGAAGATTTTCCACTGGTGAAATAGATTCTACAATTGTCGATACGTGAACGTATAGGAGACAGTCCCGAACTGAATTTGAGCCAAATCAGTTCATTAGATCGTAATATCAATGGGTCCGATAAAAAGTCCGATCGTGATAGCATTCATCATTCAGAAGTCAGCCTCTTGGCTAATACCTAATCCGGATCAATGTCACCAAAATAATCGGTTTGGGCGGGATATGCGATTGACTAAGACATATCGAAAGAGAACCAAACTTGCCCCAGAAGAGTACCGCACAGGTACAAACCTCCCATGCCTTCGATAGTGAGGAAGAAAAAGCACTAGATGTACTATGATCAGAAGTTATTCGTAATAACTAAATGTTGGAAAAAATTGCCAAGTGGAAAATCAAGTAGGAATGTCAGTGGAACAAGAACAATATCGAGATATTCTCGGACACAGAAGAGCGACGGGAATAGAGAGAGATAAGATAGAGTTCGTGTCAGTTGTTTTTCCCCTTGAAACCGTCGTAACAATACGAATGTTTTTGTTTTTAATCAAAGGGAGTGAAAAAACAGACTAAATTGGTTTGAGCAGATCACACAGGCATTATTTACGGAAAAATAGTAACCTAACTAGCTATCTGAAGTGAGGATGTATCAGTGGTGCGTGCGTCATTCGAAAGAACTGCAACGCAAGATGTTGACTTCAAACATAACTAGTATACGCAATCAGCATGTGGCATCGTCCTAGAACCGGTTCCAGCGGACAAGGTTGTCAACACAGACTCCCACTTCGTCAATTACCACAAACTGGTAAATAACTTTACATAATAATAAAAAGGACGCTTCAACAATGATTGGTATGGGAGTGAAGATCATAAAATGCTCGTACAAACAAACTGTCTCCATGCATCTACTAACAAATACTCATTGGAGGAATCGTATAATTGAAACCATTGTCGTAAAACCAAGGTCATGCGAAGCGAAATATAATTAGGAATATGCGAAAAACACATTCAGGTAACGTTTATCGTGTAGGGTAAGTATAGCTGCCCATGTCTAGGGTAAGTTGTAGCTTCAAAGCTCGCCATCAGGTCGGAACGAGTGGACCGATATTAATGGGGTTTAGTGGACCTCTGCCAAATAGTAAGAGGAGCACAACTCCGTCAGAGAACACTTTATATTATTAAAGCCGACCTTAGAACTCTACGAGAAAATAAGCTATTCAAATTTCGTAATCGTCGGAACCTGTTGTAAACGGCTGTGGTATTTACATGAGAAGAATATCTGCGCAAGTGCTCAAAAGCAAGAATGCACTGTGACCAACGAATGCGGCTTCGGCGCAATTCGATAATCATTGTTAGTTTTTGTTTATTATGGAAGGAAGCTTCAATAATACGTAGAAATTATCGAAAATAAAGACCCAAAACTTTTGGCTGTGATATTTCACGACTGAGAGTTTGTTCCCTTAGGAACCACAGATTTAAATTCAATATTGAAAAAGGAAATTATCGGAAAAAAGATACTCGGAGCCACTTATAAAATTTAGCAGGTTAAGAAAGTCGTGAGGAGCTTAGCATTAGATGTTACGATCAATCCTCTCAACTCTCCATCCTCAGTCGAGCTGCGCAACAGATTTACTGGCAGTAAAAGTTAGTAACAATCCTATCAGAAGAATCATAATTTTCACTACGTCGATGGCTCATTTGAGGCAACGAAAAGCAATGAAAATCGGAACGAAAAAGAGATTGATTTTATTGCAGCTAATTGTGGCTATTGCAATAGAGGCATTAAATGCAAATTTTACTATCCTTTGAAAATAGAAACAATTATTGTTCATTTCTCCTAGTCCGAATAGGCTCATCGTCAAAATCAATAAGTGAGCAAAACTTGTATTTATATTGATGATGAGCAGGTTTCGAGTGGCTGAAATATGATTGTGAAACTCGTTTTCTTGGATGACTCAATACAAATTATTTATTACCCAACATTAATATAAACATTTTTTTAGTAACAATAATTACCTACATTTCTTTCTTTATGGCCAGATGAAAAATTAATCAATTTTGGTGAGTGGATGCCAAAGTTCGTTTACCCGTAAAGTTCCCGGTCACGTTATGGTTCCCGTGCAGACTTGCATCGACACAGGACGAGTGAATTTATCCGTTACTAGGTTAAAGGGGAGAGGGTAATTATCAAGTATAACCATGTAATCCACATTATACTAATTACAGGTAGTAATCAGGGGCTATGAAAATTGAAAACGTTTAGTAAAATAGTGAGAAAGTTTCACCTCGTAAGGAGATATAATTTGGTGTCTACCTAGGTAAATAAATTAAAAATGATTTGATCTAGAGTGCGAATCATCAGAGAAATACGAGTCTCTCAATTATTCAAACAACCCTCGATATTATAGTTGGAGCGTGATTGTAATCTGACTTCCATCAACTGAGCCGATAATTCTCAAGAACACGGTCAACATTTTATAAGATTCGACGTCCGTATTTTCATTGCAACCCATTTGTTCCGCCGTTCGGACGGACAGGTGTTGTTGAAGGGAGTGGTCTAAATATCGTTCGGGAGTGCGCTATTTTTAGTGTGAGCAGGTCGCCAGCCTAACTTTAGAACTACCACGGCATGACTGTTCTCTTTTCTTCAACTAAACAACGGAACCCTGGCAACTGAAGTGAGGGGGATCTCGATGACTTCCTGAGGTCCGAGGTGTGTTTAGTGGCGTCGAAGCCATCATGGATTGATCTGGAAATGATAATGCGATCATTTCTATTAACATCAATCTAAACTTATCGATCGACAAGTCTGACTAAAAACCAGTCGAAATAAAACTAATTTACAAGGCATTTGGTGATAAATAAATTACCAACTACGTTCAATGCAATACTAGGAATACTTCCACAACTACTTTTCACTCGAAAATACGAAATGTTAGATAGTTTTTTTAGATAATGTATTTTACAAGACAACATCATACTTGTCATTCTCTGGGGGGGTCTGGCTCCTGAAATCAATGGATGGCATATTATGGGAATCCTTAGTTACCACCCAACTAACATGATATTACTTCCCAGAGAAACAAAGGTAGCGAAAGCGTTTTCAATATTTTCTCGAACTTCTAGGTAGGACCTCTCTTAATGATTTCGCTGTCTGTCTGTGTGTTTCCAAGACTCCTACCACTCGACCAACATTCAAAGTGACTATTCAATTTTGATGATATTTTATTCTCAGAAACTGTGCAAATTAGGAATGTCATCTTTATTGGATCACAGAATAAATGTCTCACTAAATATTGGCCGAATTTGTTGAAACGTATATGGTAAGTGTAAAGCTAGCTAATGTAGGTATCAAATCATGGAGTTCAGAAATAAAATTCGTACCTGGGTACTAGAAAAGTTTTAGAGTACGCATGTACCGGGTAGGGTTCCATTTCTAGTTAATAAGGTGTGGACATGAATTACAATAATTAGATCTGTAAGTAGATTAAAATTCGAAAAAATAATAAAAACATACAGCACCGAAGAAAACGATCTGAAGCTACAAGCACACATTACATGAGTACTTTCCAACTCTATACAATGTTTTTTGGTCCTAGATAAGATATACGGAGTTTCTAGAAACCTTTTTCAGTTCCCGACGATTTATCTGAAATATATAGCCTGATATGAGCAGGACTTATGTACCTACCTCACCATTATCTCAGATGGAATTCCTCTTTTGAAAGAGAAGAAAAGACGTCTCCCACGGGCGAGAATAACGGCGGACAAACTATCCTGTTTTTGTTCTCCGAAGAGCGAAGCGGCGTGGGCAGGTGTGTAACCTTCAGACGGGCCTCTGGGCGTGTAGTTGCCTCAACTTGTAGCAACCTTCGTTTTAAATGTGAAGAGCTGGAGCTTTTGAAGGCACTTCCTCCGTGGAACATCGATCGAAATTCCGCTCATACTCGACTGCAAGGGTGCTGACATTCTTGACAACGACGGGGGATCGAGCTCGAAAACTGGACCAATGGAAGACAGGCACCGAGATTTCAAAGACCCACCAGGGTATCTGATGGTTACACATGATTTGCACGAATATTCTACTGTCATGATGTTGTTTTTCTTGTAAAGGATGCGTCATAGTTTGCGCCGAATTGGCGAATGACTCGAACAGGTTGTAGCTCATGTGGCTTGACTTGTGAGGCTTCTTTGACTGGATCTTCATTTATATGACGGTTTTTATGGCACAGGGTCTACACCACGTTGCAGTCAATTTACGAATATAATAGTTAGACCGTGCTATTGACCATACAATACTCACATGGCTTTATTATGTGAGGCTCTACTCACCGCGCAACAGTCTTGAAGCTTAAAAATTACTGGTTATTCAAAGAATATGTTGTATTAATGACGTCAGACAAAGTGAAATAATCGCTGAATAGCAAAAGAAAATTCATAGTACATATAAATACAGTGTGCTACACAATCACATGACTGTGATTTGGTTTTTTCAAGAAAGATTACTCTAAGACGTGCAAAATCACTTCTTCATTGTGAAAGTAGGCTACTATTTTGTGATCACTCTTGTAATAGAAATATTTTTGTTCTCCAAAATCTGAATGTTCACTAACATTTTGTACAGATAGTTTTAAAACTTCTCGTAAAGTTCTACATATCTGTGAATTTGTTCAAAACGCTGCAAATTAGTACACAACGGTTTATTATTTTCCTGTAAAGATCACCTGTCTGGATTTTCCATTAATAGTACCTACCCACCACCACCATATTATCGCGCAGGATTACCAGTCAACTTTACTTTGGACAGAAAGTTCCTATCAGCTAAACATCGTTATCCCAAAGTTGTACCTTCAATTGATTTTGATTCTTAGTTGTTAAGGAAGCTCAAGTGATTGACATGAAATTCTATTCGAACAAAAGAAAAACGATCGCATTTGATCAGCCGAAATTTGGCGACTTCCTTCAGCGAACGTTCATGTGCGATTCACACTCGTCATTCTGACTCATCTCCCAATACAGATTAACTGAGATATCTTTCAACTACCTTCTAAGGTCCAGGGATAGGTGAAGCGGGGGAAGGAGTTTAGGGCCTCAGAGATTAGGGATATATCCAGGCTCGCACCCACGTGATTTGATAAATTTCACAATAAATGCGCATTTATTGATCATCTGGATGGTATCATTCGTTTATAAAAATTCATCACTATCTTAAATTGATGAAAAAACGTCATGAAAATTCACTAATTAGGTGATTAATTATCATCATTTGACAATCTTCAATTTTTTACTCCTTAGAAGTGACTGACAATACCAAAAGCTTGGGAGCACATCTACACCTCAAATAGAGCCGATGTACCAAAGTTCATCAAAACTGAGCGAAATACCGCGTATGGCTTACGGGCCGAAAAGGTCCATTATTGAAAATAATAAACCAAATCTTTGCTTGTATGTTGGATATCCATAAAAAAAAAGAATTTCCAGACCTCTCAACCATAATACTATTTAGACAAGTAAAAATGCTCAGTGATTCCCTAAGGGGAACGAAATTGACTTATCTTGAACAAATATATTATATAAAAGTAAACAAAAGCTTGGTTATGAAAACTAGAGTGGCGGAATGGAGAGAGATGATCTCATAGACTGACCTTGCCACGCCGAATAATCTTCGAAAATAATCTTTGTTTCTCCTATTTATTTTTATCTTAACGTCAAATCATTTTGTTGTCCGTTCGTATAATGAAATGAAGGTACTTACTGGTTGGTTGGTTGTTCCCGCACAGCAATCAAAAACGGATTCAAATTCCGCTAGAGCATACCACCAAATTTGGGATCTACACAAAACACACTCACTCAAATGTAGATTTGGATCGGTCATATTAATTTATAATGCAGTGCAGGTATCTTCAACTATAATTCCTATTGGCTCATTAAGTAGGTAGCTCTATTGCACGTGTATTCATTACTAAGGATACTTCAAGTGCTTGTTTCTATCAGCTAGGGAAATTTAAATCTTGTGTCACAAGAACCCATTGTCTATTCATTGGATGGAAATTATCGTGAGAGAGATAAACGTCTCTTATCATTAGTATACCACCGAATATTGATACCTTGTCTTATTGAGATTTTGATTGAATTAATGTACCTTAATATTAAAGCTGATAGATCCGATCAGACCTGTCAAGATGGAGAGAGCAAGCTTCGGATGACTCAAACATGATTCCCAATAAATCAGAATTGAGCAGAGCCCCGAATTATTCCCCAAAACGATCACGACAGAGCGAGTAGTGAGTTTCCATTTACTTGACTCTTGATGGAAACTCAGCACTGAATCAAAATACTTCACAAACACGCCTCATCAACCAATCAATGATGATTGAATTGTTGATATAGAACGGATGTTGACATCAACGATCATGGCAGGTTTCTTTCGATGGATGACAGATTGAATGAATGAATATTGACTGTTCCGATTCAATTTGAATACGGTTGATTGTCAACATATTTGCTTATTCAGGTGCCGTGCGTGTCTTCACGAATGACAATAACTCACGTGGGAACAAAGCTATCGTACGAACTTGAACTGTTGGTACAATTTATAGAGATATTTCAAGTTCTTATTAATCGAGGATCTTCACTCTTCTTATGTTTCATAATGACCATGAAAACCTGAGTTTGTTAAGATATTAGAACCTGTTCTTAAGCCCCACTGCCACAGCACATAGACCTGGAAAAGTATCCATCCAAGGAGGGATGTACGTGAGAGCGTAAAATAGATTTAAACAAAAAGTCTTCAAATACGAAGTAAGTTTTCGGATCGTGTAAGATTTTCTTGTTTAAGCACAAGGAGGTATCAGAAAATCAAGTACACTAAGTATCCAGTATACTACTACCAATCAGAATAATAGTAGGTATTAAAAAAAATTCTTAGAGGAAACGCCTAATTCTCTGTAGAACCTTCAGACCACGAATCATGAAGGTACTGTAGTACCTTCCTAGCAATTTTGAGAGAATCGAATCGAGAGAATACTTTCAGCACTAAACACTTGAATACAATTTTATAATCGAAGAAGGTAAATGGACCTCAACTTCCTTTCATGTTCTACTTTATATTATGAATACTTTGTCAACTAGAATACATTAATGTAACGAAATTGTATTGTTAACTAAAGAAACTTGAATAAAAACGTTTTAAGTCGCAGATTGAGTGTTTTTGTGTTGGGAAAATGAGGGAAATAGGAGACGTGAAGCTGTAACAAAACAGGGTAGACAAAATTACTCGTACGTTTTCCTAACGAAACTGTTGACTTTCTAAGGTTGTGAATTTCATTATGAGTAACTGGCACCGTCGGAATTGGTACCCTATTTTTCAGACCCACAATACAGTAAGGAAGGGGTACTTAGAATAATTGCATTGGGAGAAACGAGAAAAGCTCCCACAAGGAGTTCGGAAGTAATAAGAGGCATAAGGCAAAGAGGGTTACATTACACATATTTGTTTCGTAAGTTACACAGGGTTATCGCAGAGAGGAGACGCAGTTGCCAACAACTACGTAAATTTTTACATTGGGATTACATTACATTCACCACCTAACTCTTTGAGTAGTTTTCACAACTTGAAGACCGCGGGATATTTCAAAATGCCAGCGTATATTATTACCCTAACTTTACCTATTTCGTTGATGGTATTGTCTTTCCTGAGAAAAACATTGTATGTAGTCTCTCGCTATATTATCCACTTTCAAACAGTTGAAACAGCGAAATCGACCTTGAGTTCCCTTCAAGGCCGGAGAACTTATGGAGTTTGAAACCCGACGAATCTGGAACGGAAGAGCCTGCTGGGGAAGAAGAAACTCCACTTTTCCGATCCGTTCGACATCTCTCGAAAATCTTGAGTTTCTTTTTGAAATCCGTAATTTTTTCTTTTTGAAAATTTTGAAAATGGAGCTCAGAGGCTCCATTATGCAGCGATTAGTCAGTCGAATCCGGAATTCCAATAATTATTTAATGAATAAGAGAATTTTCGTCGATCAAACCACGGGACGACTCCTTCATAACGTTCAGACACTCGTGCAACCCTTCGGTTTGTTTGTTGTTTCCGATACCTCAATAGTTTGTGAACTTGAGCAGGACACCAATTTTCCTCAAATTCTGCCAGCAAGTTTTTAGCATATTCCATGACGAAATGCCAACTTCATTCACAACAAACTTCTTTGCGAGTCCAGTGATCAACTTTTTCCCAAACACTAGCTTTTGAAACTCGTTCCACTCATACAAAGTTGCATTCTGTTCAAACTCAACAACCCATTTTGGTTTATTATTTTCAATAATGAACCTTTGGAATCGACCAAGAAACATTTTTTTTAACACCCCCTCAAAATTTGTTGGTTTACGTTTCAAGATACGTAGAATCTGAAAATTGAATAAAAATTTGGCCTTCCGTTCACCGTCCGCGGCACTTTCCTCACTTAGCATTGACCGATTTTGATGAAATTTGGTATGTGGGCTCCATTTGGGATCTAGAGTTGAAAAGTAAGGGTTACAATTTTGAAAACGCCCTAACTCGAAAAATTTTGATATAAAGGTGTTGTTTTTCCATCAATTTAAGATAGTATAGAATTTTTAGAATTTGTTGAGACCACGCGGAGCCCTGTAGGGCAAATCGTTCGCTCCCTACGAGAATTTAAGGGTTGGACGTATGACAAATCAGAAACACGAGTGTGAATCGCAAAAGAGGCCTAATCTCCGTTCAAATTTTAGCTGACCGAAATGCGATCGATGTTTTTCTTCATGTGGGATGGTTGGTGGCTTTGCAGACGAGTGATCTATATAGAAAAATAATAAACCATTGTGTAATAATTTGCAGCGTTTTCAATCGAAATTGCGGGGGCGCCGTCAAAACAAGGTATGGAGTCCTCAATGTCTCGAAATGTGAACGGAACCTTATTTTTGACTGGCAATCGGCGATCATTAACGGTGACTACTGAGTTATCGGACGATTCTCCGTCTGTTTCCTCGTTCTCCTCTCCGTCCTCAACCACTTAATCCTCATGATTACCCACGGCGTTCGATTGTTCCTCTAGAATGACATTCTAGACTCATACATTGTATGCCTGTAATCGGGCAACTAATTTACTTCTTTTGCCAGTCGACTGTGTGAAATTCACTTTCTCCACTCGACACGTAATTCGGAGACCTTCATTTTATTCCAATCTCCTTGAGGCTTGGTTGGATGTCGGCACGGGCACAAATCACGAAAGCACAGATAACAACGTCACAATTCAGGAGGGTTCGCGCGCGACCAGAAATGGCCGGCACAAACTGAGTTTAAATCACACTTCTGAAATTATGGTATTGGTTTATCACAAATACTCCGATACTCGATATTTTAGTATCAATACTATCCCATTTTGTGATGCGCTTTTCATGCAGTCTGAAAAACCCATTGGTGGATTGAGACAAAATTTCGATTGTTGTTTCTTGGTTTTCTTCACTCTTATATCTGGAGTACTGCTGCACCGTCCTCCAGACCCAGGGATCGGATAGTCTTCCTCGTGCCCCTCAGTCGAAGGGACACGGCTCTGATTATCGACACCTGGGTCCGGACCTTCACCCACCCTAACACGTGGGAGTAGGGCCTGCTCCATTTTTCTGCCAGTGCGGAAGCCAGCCTCTTCAAGAACACCTCACATTCACGATGAAGTACGCCGTCACAGGAACAGATGAGAGGTGTAAACGATCCTCGAAGATGGTCAGCTACTCTCATACTTGGCGTGTTTTCGTCCAGCGGCTGTAAAATACTATCCCATATTTTCGGATATCGATTCTTTGGATCCGATATTTCTAAATATCGAATACCAATGAGTTCTCGCGGACAATTTAACGTAATGTCCAAACATATTGTTAAGTAAATGCATGCATTCCATGGGACGTTCTATTGGATAAGCAAAATATCAATTTAAACCAGGTGGTAAGCGATAAGTTGTTTCACTCAATGTGATTCATTTAGCATTTTAGGCAAGAAATAGTGGTCTCTCACTCCCCCCCCCCTACCCCTCCGCCATTAACCACCATAGCAGCACTATCGGCCTCAAATTTGAACACCATATTAAAATCCATGATCTACAATACCCAACATGCGAATTCGAGCCCCCCCCCCCCCCCCCACACGGGCCAACAACTCGACCAATGGTGCCAGTCTGGTCTTTTGAACCTTCATCTATTAGTTTTGGTAGGCATTCCGTAGAAGGTCACATCCGGATTCAAGGTGAAACACAAAAAAAACCCACGTAATGTACGTATTATGGTGTCCTGGCAACATAGTGGCACCACTTATAGTTGCAGAGAATAGCTACAGAAAATTCGGAGGTATAATGAGAATTTTTCCTCAATTTCAAAGCTTGCATACAATTAGTAAGCTGTAAAGGAACCGAAATATTTAGAAATCTGATATTTTTCTGATAAGGTTTCTGAGTCGAACAAAAAAAGAAATACGAAAATCGGTTGGAAATTGAGGCCTGGGCAGAGTTTACAAGATTCCGCCCGAAAACGCACGTTTTTTCAGCATTAACCACCCCCCCCCCCCCTTCAAAGGCAAAATTCCAAATTCCGGCGAAGTAGTGCACAACTAAATAGTTTTCCTGGTCGAACGAAAAAAGAACCACGAAAATCAGTTGAAAACTAAGGCCAGGTCAGAGTACACAAGATTTTGTCACAAGCACACACATACACACACACAGAAATACACCTATGGTTTTTTTCCGCGGATTTGAATTCAGAATGGTCTTAAACGGATTAATGTGTGGTTTTTTTCTTCTGTTGGCTGTTGTCCAACTTTACCCCCAGATTAATCGCATAAGGACGCCCAAGTCTTATGTGGGACGTCCTAAAAACTGAAAAGATGAAGAAGGTGGAAAGGCTGTTGGGTCTTTACTAGGGTAAAATTGATTAATATTGTGGAGAAAATGTGCAATAATATACTCACAGCTATTAATAATTAACGGTATGTTGTGTAAATACACTCAGCTTGGATTCTTATACATTACAGATACATTACAGATTCTTATACATTATAGATACAGTATCTATACTTTTGTAACGATATCCATCCCAAAACTAAACTCGAAAAACAGAGAGGTTTCTATAAGGTAGGATGGAGTGCCACGAGGTGCCACTACGTTTTGGCGGGTCTTACTACACAGCCACAAATTATTGAGAAGATTGCAATAATGCTAAGTAACGCATTCGTGAAACTAGTCAAATGGGACATACAACGTACTTCCTGCCATTCATCCAATTATCCCACTATCCAATCCCAATCATGAAGGCAGGTGAATGCGGTGACAGCTGTAGTCGTACAGTAATATTCACGGATAGTATCGCGACAGTGTATTACGCCAAAGAGCAATCAGTTTCTATGACAGGTGGAACGCGTGATAGAGCGAGGGTGGAACCCAGAGTTACATTTTCCTCCGTATCTTCCCTTCTAAACTCGGGAGAGACTCGCATCCGGTCCCCTGATCCTTCTCTAATAGCGCACCCCTCCCACCACCGCCGCTCCCGCAGGCCTTTCATCCCATCTGTACGACCCCCCCCCCCCCTTCATCCACAATCGATATGATCCGTGACGCTTCCTTCCAGAGATCGCGTGTGCTCGAGTCCTTAGCCCCCCTCGTGTACACTGAGTAGGAATACAGTCCGTGTATATACGAAAGGGAGCTAACTGGGACAGTGTTTCTCCATAAAATCACTTCCCTCTTCCCATATTACTGATATGATTGGAGTCACTACAAGGACCATTCAACTAGTTATAATATTCTATCTGTTAGAATAATCTGTATACTTACTCAGAGAAAAAAGATGTTTCCTCTGAATAAACTCACATTTGGGGACTATCTCGATGAAGCTTATCTTCTCACATTCCATTAGAAGAACCTCGAATTATTTTGAACATCGTGTTTACGAGAATATTCGCAAAGAATAGATTTTCATGTAGCAAAAGATTGATAATCAATGCAAATTTAGCAATTTATTTGTTAAGTAAGTGTAATCTTTGTAATTAAAAATAATAAAATAAAACCTTTTATCATCACCTTACCTTTACCTTTTATTTATTTATTTTTTTTATCATATAGAAGTTTGATTACTGGTTGCTCAGAAAGCAAAACTGAACACAAATATAAAAACTCGATTCGAAAGTAGTCTTTTGAAGAAACTCAATTTTACATGCTTGCATACGAATCTGCAACACATTGGGACATTTTCATGTCATCCACTACACAACAAGGTAGTGAAGTAAGGTTGTTAGTTCATGTACCCAAGCATCAAAATAAGAAAACAGTTGATTGTTCTCTACGCAGCACAGTGAGTCTATTTTATTTATTTATTGGTCGCGTGAGCAAGACTTGCTTAGTTTTCGGGACGATTTTTCAGTTTATGTGCCAAAGCAAAGACATGAAAATGTCAATAACATAAAAATTGTATAATATAACCATTGAAATTCATTTTAAGTAAGATTGATTCCAATGAAGCCTCTAAGCTCAAAAATTGTATTAAATATATTCTTAAGCGTCAGCCCTCACGATTTCTGTCCTTGAGTATGCCTTGATAAATTCATAAAACTGCGTCACATAAAAAAATTCATGAAGAAATCCTGTACTTTACAGCAGAGTAGGGCAAAATCATATTCATGATTAACATTAAGATTTTTAATCACAGGAATATATTTCTGTGATTATGATTACGATTAAATTCGTATTCGCACACTAAGTGTATGATTACAATCATAATCACGGAGTATGATTAAGAGTATATTTTTAATCACAGGAATAATAGGATTAAAGTAGTACTCACGCACTATGAGTATGATTATAATAACAGGTAATACGTAAAATTACAGGAATGACAGGATTATTCATTTTAAAAATTGCGATTAATCTCAATTTTTCCATTATTAATCGCAGAATTGTATGATTAATCACAATTTTTTTCATATAATCCTATGATTGATCACAATTTTTAAAAATAATTAATCCTATTATTCCTGTGATTAATTACAGATTTTCTATGATTAAGAATGTACTCTTAAGCATACTCCGTGATTTTATGATTTTATTCATACTCTCAGAGTCTGAGTACGAATTTAATCTTAATCATAATTACAGAAACGTATTCCTGAGATTAAAAAAAAACGCTGCAAATTATTACACAATGGTTTATTATTTTTTATTTTTCTATATAGATCACTCGTCTGCAAAGCCACCAACCATCCAAAATGAAGAAAAACATCGATCGCATTTCGGTCAGCTTTAATTTGTACGGAGATTAGGCCTCTTTTGCGATTCACAGTCGTGTTTCTGATTTATCGTACGTCCAAACTTTAAATTCTCGTAGTGAGCGAACGGTTTGTCCTACAGAGCTCTGGGTGGTCTCAAAAAATTCTTCTTAGAACACTTCTTCACGTTCACTTCTTCTTAGAAGTGACCAAAATCAACCAAAATCTTCGGGGCACAACTAGACCCTAAATGGAGCCTACATACCAAATTTCATCAAAATCGGTCAATGATAAGTGGCAAAAGTGCCGCGTACGGCGGACGGACGGCCAAATTTTTATTCGATTTTTAGATTCTACGTACCTTGAAACGTAAACCATCAAATTTTGAGGGGGTGTTGAAAATTTTTTTTCTTGGTCGATTCCAAAGGTTCATTATTGAAAATAATAAACCAAAAACTCATATTCATGAGTTAGTATGATTTTGCCCAACTGTGCTTTACAGACAATTTCTACATGGAAAAAAACTGCGAATTATTACTCAGAGGTTATTATTTTGCTGCAATAAAATAGATCTAGTTGTAATAACATCGAGATCAAACAAAGAGTTGAGTGTGCCTTCATTACGAAACTTGGTTCACGGTTGCTAAGCAAGCATAACTGAGTGATCTGCATCAAATGATCGCATTTCATCAGATGAAATTAGAACGGATATTAGGCCAATTTCAGGAAGTAAACAGTCTTTTGCTATTCACAGTCGTGTTTCCAATTTATTGTAAGTCCAACTCTCGAGTCCTCGTAGGGAAAGGTTTGTCCTACAGAGCTCTGGGAGGTTTCAATCGATTCTAAAAATTATATTCTACTTTAAGTTGGTAAAAAACAATACCTTTACATCTAGAATTTTCGAGCTAGGGTGTTTTGAAAATGTCAACACCTATTTTTCACCTCATAGACTGACACTAACCGAAAGCATTGCAGCACAGCTAGACCCCAAGTGGAGGCGTTATACCAAATTTCATCAAAATTGGTCTATAATAACTAAGGAAAGTGCCGCGTACGGACGGATTTTTTAAAATTTGATTTTCGGATTCTACGTACCATGAAATTTATTGAGTCTTTTGACCAACAACATTTAATGTTGAGGAAGGTTAGAATTTTTGGTTGCTCGATTCTAAAGGTTCATTAATGGAAGCCAAAAACAATTTTGCTCACTTCCGACAGCGAACGTTCATCTGTGATTCGCACTCGTGTTTTGACTCACCATTCGTCCATCCCTCAGAGTAAGGACCATGAATAGGTGAGGTAGGAGGGGGTTAGTGGAACACGCGATTTATTTAATTTCGCAATAAACTTTTATTTAATAATAATTATTGTTGATCGTCTGGGTGGTTTCATTCATTTCTAAAAACGGCGGACGGACGGAAAATTTTTTATTCGATTTTCGGATTCTACGTAGTACCTTGAAACGTAACCCAACAAATATTGAGGGGGTTAAGGGGGTCTCAGTCGGTCGCCGTTCCTCGTTCCGGGTCAGTATGTGGCGAAATTGAAGGGGCAAAAAATTAAAACGTTGTACCTAAATTTGAAATTTCAAAGGATTTTAGAAATTCATTAGTGCTCGGCCCTAGGGAATTGAAAAACTGAAATATTGCCACTGGAATCATCAAAATCGAACAATAATTGCCAGAGAAATATGAGGAAAACCCGTTAATTCAGCTTTGCTTTCAGTTATGTAGCTAGATTTTAAATTTTAAAGGATTTTAGAAATTCATTAGTGCTCGGCCCTAGGGAATTGAAAAACTGAAATATTGCCACTGGAATCATCAAAATCGAACAATAATTGCCAGAGAAATATGAGGAAAACCCGTTTATTCAATTTGGTTTTTCCCATTCCACAGTACACTAATAAATTTCTGAAATTTAAAAAAAAAATTTGAAAATTTCAAATTTAGGTTAAAATTTTTAAGTTTTTGCACATTTTTAAACTTTTTTTTCTTGGTCGATTCTAAAGGTTTAATTAATTATTGAATCAATATTAATTATTGAAAATAAATAAACCAAAATGAACACCATCTTACATTTATGAAAAAACCTCATGGAACATTCATCATTAATTAGGTAATTAACCTCATTATCGAACGGTAGAGCCAAAAAAGCTCTCTCATTTTGCATCGATCAACGATTCCCATTAGTCTATTTAGAGGCGGCCGCGATGGCTCAAGAGTGTCACCATTAGTACGTAGGTATCTAATAAAGTCACACGGTTCAATCGACTGGTGAACGATTTTTGTACGATGAAGTGGAGATAGAGTTCCGTAGCAACTAATGAATTGACAGCAAAACCATGATAGCCCTCCCGTGCATCCCGTCCTGGTTCTGCAATCATTGAAATCGCGGGCCATCCTGAAGACATGAAACGTCAAAATTGGAACCTAACCGAGTAACCTTCCATCTTTTTGATCGACTCCAAAACACCACAAAACAAGAAGGATGTTTCTAGAGTTTCAGTTTCATAAAGGACTTTTTTGAAATCGGATAATTTAAATAGAATTCAAAAGAAAAGTCATTAATGTCCGAAATTGTGGGAGGAATTTCAAATTTTCGTAGAGAGAGAATACGTTTTGAGAGGTAAAGTTAAATTATTCTCATTATGATTATGAGAAACGTAAACTTTGAGGATGTAAATATTTTCACTTGGTAAATTCTCACAAGGCGTTCTCCGATCAATAGATCACCAGGAAAGGATGAGTTAGCTGAAGTGAAAAGACCACTTCGGGAAGAGCAGAATTGGAATGGAAAGACGATCTTGATTCGAACGGCGTAGCCGGAAATTGGAATATTGCCCAGGACGTAGTTTCTTTGTTGCGCTGACGTGGAAATACGGCGATTCCGGTTTGGGTCAGGACTACTCGGCAGAAGCGCTCATATGCTCCATACTACTGTTCTTGCCAGCCCAATAGTGGGTTTCACATCGATTCAAAGGTTATATTATATGCGTTTGAAACTAAGCGGCTAGAAAAGAGAAAAGAGAAAAGAATCTCGAATGATTTACAGGTGCCTAAAACAGTATTTGAAACAATACAGGACTAAGAATGTGTCTCACGCGAGTAAACGACATGCCCGTAGACAAGAAGTTTAACTGTTTTACGTTCAAAACAACAATAAATACCGAACGGTGATATTTATCAGGATTTAGAACAACAAGAGCTTTGGAGGTAATCATCTAAAGGAAGATAATAATAACATTCAAAAGTTTGTTTGTCTGATTTACAAACATTAAAAAACTAATAAGTGTCACAATTTGCTTGGAATAAGGGGGTCTCAGTCGGTCGCCGATCGCTCCTCGTTCCGGGTTAGTATTTCTCTCAAGAACCGGCGCTCAAAGTTTAAAAGTTGTAAATAAATTTAAAATTGTCAAGGATTTTTGAAGTTTATTAGAGCATCCACCTAGGGAATAGAAAAGCTAAAATATTGCCGCTGGAATCATCAAAATCGACCATAATTGCCGGCGAAAAGTGAGAATTCAGTTAGTGAATAAACGTATAAAACGGATTTCCCCACTTTTTGCCGGAAAATATTGATCGAGTTCGATTCCAGCGGCAATCTTTTAGTTTTTCAATTCCCTAGGTAGATGCACTAATAAATTTCAATAATCCTTGAAAATTTCAAAATTAGGAACAATTTTTAAACTTTGGGCGCCGGTTCTTGAGAGAGATGCTAAACGGCGACCCCGAAGAACGAAGTTTTATCAGCTAGCCGGGTAACCGGGCGTTGCGGAAAAACCCATTTTTAGAAACACAAACACGTGTAGAAACATTTAGCATTCAACCCGCAGTCAACATAAGGTTGACCATTAAGGAACAAAGATTGTTTTACACTATCCTCGCAATTTTGATTCGAAATTAATAAGACATTTTTAATTACTACATTTCAATTATATAAATCCGTCATAAACCTCTCCTTTTAAGCGTTTACGCCTTTTTAAATATTTCTTCAGTCTCTAACTCCGTAGCGGAGACGATACAGAGTCTAGATATAAATAGGTCCAGCTTGTGTAATGCTTGAGCAAGGGTGGTAAAGGACTTTTTTGTGGCCTGGCGCATAAACTCGTTCTGACACGGGTGTTTCAGAGAATACCTCTTTAGAGTTCCTTTTCAAGCCCACCCGCTCCACCTTCCTTCCTTGTTCTTCCACTCTTTACCCTCCGTTCTCCTACTTCTCATTTACCTTCCCGGATTCTTTCATTACTCCGTGTTCGCCTTTAAATTGTGAGCTGTTCGTCTTCAAAGGCTTTTTCCCTCAGTTTCCCGGTGATGATATGATCAATTTCAACTCCTAAGCCTCATCATTCGAGGAGCTTTAAACTTGAAAGGATGAACATCACATGTTTCTCTCTAACCCTACGATATGGAATACTTTGTTTCAACCTTATAATGAATAATCCTTCTGAGAGTTTTTTTGTTCTTGTAACAAACTGGAATGAGGGGGTTGATCTCTCGAGTGAGAAGAGGAGAAACTCATCATCAGCTTCAAATCAAAAATAGTGGTCTAACCTTAGAAACAAACCAAGATGATGAAACACAAGGAACGCACGGGTTTGATAACAACACAACAACAGGTTGAGTTTCTTATAGAAGAGAGTTTACCCTGAAATCACTAAAACCTTGTTAATTTAATCTATACAAGGATATTTTATTCCTTTACATTACTTTTATTAGTTTCATTACATTATATGCCGGGGCGATTCGGCCAGTTCAGACAAACGAGAATCGGTAGAGAATTCGAAATTATCAGGCAAAAACCGTATTCCTCACTTTTTTCAATAAAAGATATTCAGCACTCGGTGATCGATACGGAAGTTACAAGAAAATTATATAATCGGATGGAGCCATAGTCATTTCGAGAGATCACCTAAACGGCATGGGATAATTCTAGCAACCTCCAGAACTTGAGAAGAATGAATGAAAGTTCTGAGAGCAGCATCTCAGACGCATTTCATTATGATGGATTGCAATGCATTAAAAGCCAAAGCTTCAATAAATTATTTATACACACACAACAAACTAAACTTGTACTCACGGACCTGCAGCTTGTCACAAATATGAAGAGTGCTGAAACCCATGATTGTAGTATTTCGATTACAGGCAACACAGCGTACTGGAATTCACATTGAAACAGCTATCTGGACGAGTACCTGCATCTCAATAGTTAGGTACTAGAAAACTTTCCACCGCTGGTCAAATTAATGAAGATTAGTTCGTTCAAACAAACAATGACACGAATATGAACAACATTGAGACACTGAAAATAATCTAAACCACTCGACAATGTATAGCTGCAAAAGCGCGTGACGGTACCCTTTTTTGGAACGACCGTGGAAGGTGAGAACTGTTAGAGATCGAGAAAGGCAAGATAGCAGAATGATAAGAACGAGAAAAGCGGGGTTACCAACCGCTACCAGTGCTTCAACCCGTTATCTGGCCTTTCAGACGACAAGCTTCATCACAAACCACAGAAACGTAAATATTAAATTTTCGTTGCCTTATTCTCGAAGTGAAGAATATGTATGCTTGCAGATTGTTTTCAAAATTAATATTTCTTCTTGAATAGTAAAGTTGTTTGAACAGATTAAATAATAAAGCTCAAATGCTCGATTTAGCTCAAATTCGGAGGATGGTTTGAGGGCTACTTCAAAGAGATCATGAGGAAAAAAGTTTTGCGCTAACGACGAAAAAATGCCCATAGCGATTAAATTTATGATAGACCATCAAAAATTTCGATTTCGGAGGACTCGCATATAGTGACTTGCTGCACATCAATGCCAAAACTACACGAAACTAGCGTTCAATGATTTAATTTTCAGGTATTATAAGGACGACCATTGGGAGCTTGTGCTCAGTTACTAAAGATTTTCCTAGGATATTCAATCGCTCACGATCACAGCTGGCTAGAAGATGATCCAGTAATGTGCTTGAAGATGATAATGTGCCTAATTCAATATGATTGCGACTATTCCATAATTGCCTATTTAATTACCAAAGGGATCGACGAATCCTTGGATGTATTAAGGTAAAAACAGGATCAAGGATTTAGTTGAAATATGTTTACAATAAAAGTTTATCTACTAAGGTTCAAAAAGGAGTACCTACTCAACTCTTGGAATTCATTAAACGACCCTAACAAATGATATATCGATCGTAATTATTTATACCACATCCATTATGAAGATGTTGGGGATATGTGGCAACCCTGAGCTAGAAGAGCTCTAATAATTCAGAGATATTTTTGCAACGGATCTGATGGGAATTATTAATAGAAATTAAAATACAAGTAGCTGATAGTACCCTTCGATAGAATCGTGATATTTGTCTGAATACAATCGCAGATCAGATTCATAAATGCTTGCGTTTCACTTCAGTTGAATGTTATTGGAAGACTATTAGCACCTTAATCAGGAATTAGCTCAATCAAGCTAGATAATGGTTCCAGTTTGAAAGGTTTTCATAATATAATAAGGAGACCGCTGAAGGATCTACTCAAAGAGGTGGGAGTCTCATTAGAAGTCCCTCCACAAAGCGAGACGTAACAGAACGCACATGTTGTGTGAACAATTTAATACCTACTAGCTATTGTAATGAGCAGCTTAATCGGGATCAGAATACTACATCCAGATAAGGAAGATTAGGTATTATGTATGATTATCGAGATGTATGATGAGAACAAGGATTTATAATACCTACCAATCGTTAATAATAATTTATTGATTATTATTACTATCAATTCAATATTTCATTTTTAATTTCACGAGTAACGGCACGCTGAGGGGTCCAAATTAGTGAACTTACTTTGGATGTATTTTCTATGATTAAAAGGCATTTTCAATTATCCGAAAGAGAAA
Organism: Apolygus lucorum; assembly: GCA_009739505.2. NCBI lineage: Eukaryota > Metazoa > Arthropoda > Insecta > Hemiptera > Miridae > Apolygus > Apolygus lucorum. The sequence goes on along the minus strand of CM019177.2, from coordinate 40,910,675 downwards.
TTATTATAAAACAGATTATTATGAAACAGAGGAAGGAAATTGCACATAGAATCGAACGGATGTCTGAAATGAACAATCTTTATCTCGCTCCCACACTTGAGAAACGAGAGCGAGGGGAGGTAGTACTTTACGTCTTTTTACCTGCTTTACCCTCGATCGTTTTATCAAAACTGACAGGATTTCGACGCTGACAATTTAGATAATTGGAGTTTCAATAGAAAATTTCACAATAATTACTAATTGTATTCTCCCGAAGGAGAATTTGACGTCAATCATTTATGTATAAAATGCATTACTTTTCAAGGTGGCCGATAACTGCACAACCTGCAGTATCGAGTAAATATTCAACGAGAGCAGATCGAGTAGGTAGCTGGATTCACACCATTAGATCGAGTTGAACGAAGGTTATCTCTCTTCCGAGGCAGATAAGATTGGTTTTCTCCCAGCCAAAGGGGACTATGTTACGAGGATATCACCCTTCAAGTAAATCTTTCATTATTGATGGTCGATATTTTGAACATGGGACTAAAATTACATCGAAAACTACGAAGGGTGAATGAAACTAGATATCAATTGGCATCATAAAGCTTTCATGACCACAAAGAAGGAATAAATCGTGTGACAAATTACCGAGGATAGAAAGGTTGAAAATTATATATTAATAAAGGAGCAGTACAACCGATAAATTCCTCCAAGAAACATGATAGTTTTTATAATTGACAAACTACAACACGATTCACTTTATCCCCATTATGTTAATGATTTCGTTTTTCATATTGCATTGTAGCAATCGTGGATCGTGGAGATTTAAACAAAAACAATCCTGGAACCCCACCTAACTTCTGATATAGATGAAATGTGTGAGGAACTTTGTGTATATCAGAGGCTACTATCAATATATGTAGAGGCGATGATTTCCATAGGGTATCTTCTACAAGCCTATACAAGCCTACACAATCCCTGAACATGTTCAATCCACATCTAAATCCAAATAAAAATCTACACGATCGACTTGAACTTCGGATATGATATTATAATTGGACGAGGAATAATGAGAATAATTAAATCTGCAAAGAAATAAAATACCATTATACATTTCCCCATGGTGAGCCATTAGCTATGCTAACAATAGTAAAACGAATAACTTACACCGTAGATGGAAATGCGACGAGTTGTCATTATTTTAATCCACATCATTTCAAGCGCATTTAAGGAAAAGAAACAATACAGAGGAAAAGGTGATTTAGGTACGAGAATCTACCAACAGCGGTCGGGCGAAGGAGCACTCTTAACCTAATTCGATTGCTCGCCAAGATCGAGGGCACGGTCTCTCGGAGATAAAGGATTCGAAATAAAAAGGATCGCTAACGATTCTCCTCCACGGGGATTTTTAATTAAGCTGGTTTCACAGAGAAGATACTGCGAGGAAATACATTGTGATAAATTAAAAGGTTATCGAGGGAGTGACACGTGGATCATGGAGGGGACGACGCACAGTGGGGCGAGATAACTGTTATGACCGATTTGCATAGGAAACCTTGTGATCGTTTCGAACATTCCTTCAAAGTAAACACGACTTATTTCGATTTTTGCCATTTTACAGCAACTGTTGAAAGCATGGGGAAGTTATGAGCTCTTATGATGTCCAAATACATTTATAATATAAGTGGGTACAGATGACTACAATTATTATTCTTACAAGTGGTTTAGATCACTTTACTAGTAGATTTTTCGCATACTACGGGTGCGGTTGTACTGTGTAAATTATGTTACCTGGATGTATTCATACTTCCCACCTCCTTGTTCGTGTCTATACCGCTTAAGTTTTATTATTTTCATCTTTTTTATTACAACTAACATTAATACAGTACACAAAATTAATGTCAGGAAACGTGTACAGTGGGTTCCCACCCAGTGGTAGACCACAGCTAAATTTTCAATAATAAATTATAAATTACATACTTAATAATAATAATAGATAGATAGTAAATACCACTCAGTATATATACAAAACCGCACAGTGTCACCTAATACTGTATTTCGTATCACCTTAGTTCCCATGAAGTCATCCTACAAACGAACTTTCCCCCCACAACCCTTTTTTCCCATCGATGTGCCTTCGATACCAGGTATTTATGACAAAATAAGGATACCATACAATTTTCATTTAGTTCAGACGAGTTTAAGACAGAAGTCTTCCGAAAGGAGGGAAAATTTTTCAAAGTTGTCTTTCAAATATACAGCACTGGATTGACCCAAGCAAGCAAATAGTCGTATACTTTGGTTTTTCAAGTCATTGAAAATGTTTGTAAAACGATGAGAGTTGGTCCCCAGCGGAGCTGCTAAATTCTTCGATAGTTCTGATGACAGGTAGCAAAAGTTGGGTCAATCTGTAAGGAGGTGGAACTGTCAGTGGAAATGCTCCTACTCTATAAGAGCCTCCATACTTGTCTATTTGCATTCATTTCAAATGAAATATTGATAAAATTATATTTTAAAAACTTAATAGTTAAGTAGGTAATAGTTTGTGTAATTGTTTTGTTCCATATTAACAACCATGTTGTTGTTATTCTGTGTACTGCTACCCAACTAGATTAATTGTTCATACATGAAATCTCATGTCACTGTGGTCTGAACAAAAAACGTACATTGGGGCAAATCATTACAGGTTTTGTTTTAAAATTGTCTTTTCGTTGAAAAATTGAGTTTTTGTATGTTTGAGTAGGTATCAATTTTTTAATATGAAATACTGATTTTACTATTCTTTGAATCAACTCTCTTCATTTAATTGTTCCATCATGAGTTTAATTACTAAGAGGTCCAATCATGGGGTTTCCAAGTTAGGTTTTTTTTTTAAATGATTTAACTAAACCGTCTAACTATATATTGACGGTTTCACCATAGGAACCAGAATAACAAAAGTTCTCCAGATTTCTCCTAAATTGCTCGTATACCTTCTGGTTCAGTAGAAGAGTGTTGGTGAGTGTTGGGATCAAACGACAGACCATGAGCTTTGAAAGCCAACTTCGAAAATTATCCCTCCCTTCGGAAGACTTCTATCTTTCGTCGTAATTTTCGCAGTTCCCAGTTTTTCTCGTTCACGATTTCTTCATTGAGGTGTGCTCATTTTCATCTAACCGAAATTATGAGTATTAATTAATATGATGAGATGAATATGATCTACTTCGACACACAATTTAATCTACGAGTTTACGAGTACCTACGTGCATAGATTTTTTTGTTTGCCTGGAATAGATGCAAAACCAAACGGATAAAATTAAATTAATATAATTCATTTAGATTATGCCATAGAATGCCCAACTTTTAAACGGATAAATCGATTTTGATGGCGATTTTTGCACATTTTTTGTCGAGCCCTTAAACTCGTCTGAACTAAATGTAAGTTGCATGGTATCCTTATTTTGCCTATTCCATCTCAATACCTTCACGAAATATCTGGAACCAAAGGCACATCGATTATTGAAAAAAAAGGTCAGTAGGAGGAAAATTGGTACGTAAAATGACTTCAAGAGAACAAAGGTGATACGATATACAGTATAAGGTGGCACTGAACAGTGAAAACACGAACCCAGGATTGGGAAGTACGAATACATCCAGGTAACATAATTGGTACACAGTACAACCACACCCGTAGTTTGCGAAGAATCTTGCGTGTCTTGAGAAAGAAATGCTTGCGAAACTACAAGTAGAGCGATCTAAACCACTTGTATGTATAATTGTAGTCATCTATATACCCACTTACACGGGCGGGAAATGTTCGTACGGACACTGCAAGAGCTCATTTTTCCATGGTTTCAACAGTCTCAGTAAAATGGTGAAACACCAAATAATTCACGTTTACTTTAAAGGAATGTAAGAAACCATCACATAGGTACGTTACCACAAAGCCAAAACCGCTGAAGTGCTGATTCATATTTTCGTGGAAAAAGGGGTTTAAAGTTTTGATGCTTCAATACAAATCGACAAATGATTTCGAAGCTACCTTCATTTATTATAGTAACAACGACTATCACCTGTGACACCACTTGTCAAATAACTTTCTAATCAACTCAAGAAGGGGCATCGTTTTTGGCATTGTGCGTTTTGGTTGAATAATATGCACTTCAAAATGCTAGGAAGCACTTAAAAATTACTACTTTGGTGCTTATTATGCACTTTAATGCTAGAAGTTCCTGTCGATAATTAATGATGTTCGAGATATTTCGGGCATAGTAAACACTAATATTGATACTGGATGATGTCAGCAGGGATGGCATATCGAATGAAATATATCGATCTACAGATCAAACCATATATCGTCAGTGAGATATCGATACCAAGGATATATCGGAAAGAATATACCGATATTTCGATATATCGGAAGATCTACTCGGAAAAACGTGTTGAAGTGGGTAGGTGGATTAAAACGTTTTAAAAAAATAGAAAAATAATTTAGGAAGACATTTATCAACAAATCAGAAGATCTACTCGGAAAAACTTGAAGAAGTAGTAAGTAGATAGGTAAATTGAAACATTACTAACATAATTTTGGAAGAAACATATCGATACACTCGACATATCGGAAGAGCTATTTGGAAAAACCGGGTGAAATAAGAATTAACCTACTTTCAAAAGTTACTGGGTATGAATTACCGAAATTCATAGTTTAAAAACTGAAAAAGTCATAGCAATGTTAACTTAATTTATTAATTGACAGGGGTATACTGTGGACAATCATGACCCTTCAAAATTGAAAAAAATTGTTGTGAAAACCTGCTTCATATTGTATAGTAGGTAGTTTTAGTAGGTAGGCTCAAGTCAAGTAATTTACTGAGCCTTGATAGCCACTATAGGTGTAAACTATGTACACAATCATGCCTGAGCAGCCAACAGGCTGAAATCAACCCATCGCGTAGATTCCTACGTAATAATATAATAGTAATAAGGAATAAAATTACTTGATGTTTTTAAAGGTACAGGCGTCCTTTCTCATCCATTAATTTCAATATTTAATTTTTACTTGTTGAAAATAAGTCACGATATATCGAACGTAATATATCGATATATCGTTGCCATCCCTAGATGTCAGTTAACTCATCTTATTTACAGCTAACTCTTCTTACTTACAGTTATTGAGAAAAGCATGACAGTTAGTCTAAGGATAAAAGAACTCTTGGAAACGTTCTTAAAAAAATGCTGAATTATTCATTTAAAAAGAAAAATTAATAAGATGAAAAGATTAAGTAATTGGAGGTGAACACGAACATTAATTTTTCAAGAAGCGAGCTTGTGATGATTAACAAACGTGAATAGAAAGTGTGGTACTCCTTGGGTATCGTCAAGCCATTGCACATTTACTGCAAATCTTTCAACTTGGCAGCAGAAATTAGGAGTGGCTGATTGCATGCTTGTACGCTTTTCATTCGCCAAAACGACTTCCCCAGCATAATCTACATAGCATCCTGCTTTCACGTGCCCACATTTACCCTTTCTGATTTCAAAACTGCAAACTTTTCTCCAGGGTATTTTGAATCGAATAATGGGAAATTGCGGAAAATCATCAAAAGTCAAGTTGTGACACTATAAGGAGAAGCCTGCGCTCGGGGCACCTCTGATGATCTGATGTACGTAAACTGGATTTTTTTTCTCAATCTTGAAATGAGGAATTTCACCGAATTCTGTTTGCATTTTTCCTGAATAGTAAATGCTGTGGGATAGATGAAAACCGGGTTGATTTCGGAAAATAAGTCTCCTGTTATTTTTGGGAGACAATCAAAATTTATGATTTCAAAAAATAACCGGGAAAACGGACCTCTTCAACGTGAAGCGGGAAGGCTCGCTGATTGGGCTGTTCGGATCACCGTCTCCTCCCAGTGTTGCCCGTTGGTGTGACGAAATCGTGTTATCTAAGAGGAAAGTAATCAAACAAAAACAGGGTGTCCGCGTCAGCGAACATTTCAATTATAATCTAAATTTCAACTTCTGGCCATATGATTTCTAAATCCATTTTCGATATGTTTTTAAATACGACAGGTGAGTTGTAATTATTGGAAAAATAAATTATTCGCTTTTGAAGTTTCTTACGGAAAAGTTGTTCTTATTTTCTCGTAGTGATAATCTTTTGAAAGTAGTGTCGATAAAACTATAAAGTGTTGTCTTGGTCAGTTCGAGTAGAGCTCACCTAGTATCGGACTTTATAAGTGGTGCCGAAATTCATAAAGACCAGTATGGAAGGAATGAAGTTGAGGAATTCCAAAGTTCTGCAAGCCCGCAGGAATCATGCCTTGACAGACAAACAAGATGATGATAGGATCTCTTCAGCTAGCAGCAGCTATACAACCTCCAGCCAGAACAGTGTAATGAGCAAGATCGAAAAGCTGAGAGCCCTTGAAGAAAAGCAACGCCAACTTCAACAAGCAATGCAAGCTCAATGGGAACAGTTGCTGATGGAGATTGAAAGAGGGAGTCAAGGAGGTTCTCGTCACTCGTCCAGGCGTACTGATCGAAGATCTCATGCGGAGGAAGAGGACCAACGGAATTGGAATACGATCCAGGTGCAAGCCCTAGTTGAACCTCGTCCAAAAATAAAACCTAATTCGACCCTTACACATTCTAAAGAAAACCACGTCACGGAACCCCAGGTACCTCATTGTCAACATGAACGTAAGTACCCAGCTCATGATTGGGGTTTTTCGTTGCAAGGCAGAGTGAGGGGAAGAAATTACCAACGTTCAGCGGTGACCCGATGGAATGGCCGAATTTTATCAGCCAATTCCGGAGGACAACAAAACTGTGTGGTTATTCTGATGAAGAGAATTTAAGTAGGTTGCAACAGTGTTTGACGGGTGAAGCAAGAAAAGCCGTCTATGCATTACTAGCTCTTCCAGAGGGAGTGGGCAAAATAATGGAAATCCTGCAAAGGCGTTTTGGTAGGGCAGAGTATGTCATAAGTAAGATTGGTGAACAACTGCTAAGCAAACCAAGCATGAAAGAAGGAGATTACGGTGCTCTTGTGTCATTTTCGTCTGAAGTGCAAAATTATGTAACCACGATTCAGATTCTAGATTGTAACGATTTTTTGACTGAGCCTTCGACGTTATCTAAGTTAGCCTGTAAGTTGCCCGGTAGCCTAAGAGTTCAATGGGGAGAACATGTGGCCAGCCTTGGTCTTTCCATGCCCCATATCAACGAGTTTGCGGTATGGCTCGAGCGCAGAGCGGATGCCTACAGCGTGATTGCCGGACAGGGATGGGCAGAAGGAACTTCAAGTTTTCAATCGACCAGTGGGACTTCTGTTAGCAAAGTTGGTTCTGGGGGCACAAGAAGTTGTCAGTTTTGCGCAAATGGTTCGCATTATTTGGGTAACTGCGACAAATGGCTGAAAGAGTCGTTGAATAATCGCTATGCATGGGCCAGTAAGTCAAATTTGTGTTTTAGGTGTCTAAAACAGCGCTTTCAGATGTAGGGACCAGAGTGTTTGCGGAAAATGTAAGGGAAAACATCACACAACCCTACATAAGACCGAGAGTAAGCCTGAGGGAGCGTCCAACGTGCCAGTGCAGGCGCATGAGGTGACCAAGAAACCTGAGGGAACCAATAAGTGGACTGCTGTTCTCAAAGTTTTACCAGTCAGGGTCTCGGGACCGGCGGGTTCGCGGGATACTTTCGCGCTCCTGGATGAAGGATCCTGTGTGACGATGATCGAGAGTGACTTGGCCCAAGAGATTGGTTTGAAAGGGGAAATAAAACCTTTGCCCTTGTCATGGACAGGGAATGTGAGTCGTACAGAAGAAAAGTCCGAAATAGTTTCTTTCAAAATTTCTAAGTGTGCTAATGATGCAAAAGAATTCAGTGTTTTTAATGCTCGAACAGTGAAAGACCTCGGATTACAACCTCAGTCTGTGGATGTACAGCAGCTAGCGGAAGTCTGGCCTTTCATCAAGAAAGGGGAAGTAACTGAGTTCAAAGACGCGATTCCGAGGGTGATAGTGGGGCAGGATAACTGGCCTCTTTTATTTGTCCGGAAATCCTACTCAGGACCATGGAAAGGACCAGTTGTCTCCCTAACTTGGCTCGGATGGGTACTTTATGGGAACATCCCACAGAAAGTAACCAGTACTTCATCTTGCACCGCTACCCATTTCCAATTGACGCATTGGAGCGACATCGAGGTTGAAAATGAAGATCAAGAACGCAAGAGGTTAGTCGAAAGTAATCTGATTCATGATAATTTGCAAGCTGTTCGTTGTGAAAGACCATCTGTTTCAGAGAAAGATAATGCTGCGATTCGTATTTTTGATGCTACTACAAAACGGATTGGACAACGGTGGGAGACAGGTCTCTTGTGGAAGGAGAGGGTCACAACGCTCCCTGGCAGTCAAGCGATGGCGGTAAAGCAGTTCCATTCATTAGAAAGGCGTTTTGAATTTGATACAGGTTTTTGTGAGAAGTATCGTACATCCAACGCAACCCAAGAAATTAGATCCAGGAATGCAGAAGAATTTCCTGAAGCACTCAAGAAGAAACTTTACGTGGACGACAATGTGAATCGTGTAGCATCTGATGAGGAAGCCATAAGATTGGTACAAGATGTCAAGGTGCCTGCGCGAGGAGGATTTGTCATGGGCAATTGGGTGACCAATTCAGCATCATTGCGAGAGACTGTGCCGACAGAACTACGTGATGCGTCCCAATCATCGACTAGTGAAATCCTTGAAAGAAGAATATCACAGGGAATTTGGAAGAAGAAATTACCTTGGGATGAGAGAGGCCATGGTAAACTCTACCAAAGTCGGTGTAAATGTTTGGAACGGCTTGACGTGGTTCCACGATCGAAATGGAAATGTGCGAAGCAGGATAGTGCCCAAGACGCCAGGATTGAGATCATCGTTGACACCAAGAACCAGAGAGGAGAGTGGCCCAAAGATATCGTCGCAGCGCTCTACCCAGGACGAGACCACCACACCCGGTTGTGGATGCAATGGTGGACAATCGAGGGACCTGGCGGACACCACGCCCATTCAAGCAAACGAAGGACAGATGACAGCCGTCAGCGTGGGGGAGTATGTCCGCGTCAGCGAACATTTCAATTATAATCTAAATTTCAACTTCTGGCCATATGATTTCTAAATCCATTTTCGATATGTTTTTAAATACGACAGGTGAGTTGTAATTATTGGAAAAATAAATTATTCGCTTTTGAAGTTTCTTACGGAAAAGTTTGGTATTTTCTCGTAGAGATAATTTTTGAAAGAGTGTCAACTTAGTGTATAAAGTGTCGTCTAAATTAGTTTGAGTAGAACTGACATATAGTATCGGACTTTATACAGGGGAAACCTAATTTTCCCCATCTTGATTTTTCTATGTTTTTCTTTAGTTTTTCGATTTCCAACTTTACTGGTTTTGTGAAATGTTGCAACTTAGGATTTACAACTATGGATTTCTCGATCTCAGCGCTTCAAGCGGCTGTAGATGAACTATTCCAGGATGACGTCATCCTCCCGGTTTTTTTAAACGTTCATATTTTCTACACTGGTTTGTTTATTCGTAAATTAGGAAGTACCTATGGGCTGAAAGTTTGCCGTAGGTGGTTTTTCGAGGTGCTGAATCCGATTTTGGGGTCCAAAATAGAAAATTCTGACATGGTGAAATTCCTCATTGATTGAAATGGACACTCCGTTTCCGCACAAACGCTGAAAATGTTCCAGGCCAGTGATTGGGCAGTTATACTAACACATGTGGAACAAACGTTGTTCGGCTGTGAATCACAGAATGGTAAGGCAAATACCACCGTTGAATTTTCGTCCTACTGCCATTCCTGGCGCCGCGATCGTCATCAGCTGCGTCTTCCAAAGGGAAGATCAGAATGGTTCTGATGATTTCGCTCATGGCTACTTATTGCCTCAACCGATCAAGTGAACGGGGTTCACCAACGCCCCAACCCGAAAAATTATCAAGACTTGACGATAGAGCCCTCGAGCAGTCAAAAATCCAGATAATCTCCTGGGCCGACCAGCCTCAACTTCGGTGGTCTCACGCGAACCGGTCCATTTAACCAGCAAACGGTCGTTGGTCTGTAGATCCCTTGGTGATGTAAATCACAGAATAGTAAGAAGTGGTATACATTTAGAATTTGGAGGATCCTAGTTCTATGACGTCCAGCAAGAATAACTAAGAGAGACCAGCAAAATGCCTTTATAAGAAATTGTAAAAGTTATCGGGAAAAGTTCTCTTTAACTCTTGACGGACAATCAGAATGAATAAAATTTATACTAAACATTACGCGAACTTTGGTCGTATTTATTGAATTGAACTGCTGACCTCAGCATGAGAGGTTGTTGAATCGTATCGTGCGAGGAGAAGCACGTTTCCGGTGAAGTTATCTTTGTGAGACCCCGCAAAACTCCCTTATGTTGCTTCGTCGGGAAGGAAAATGGGAGAGCTGGGGAAAAAGGGGCGCGAGGGTGATGACCGCCCGGCAGCCCCCAATACTCCCTAACCACCCCTCTAACCTACCCCCTAACCACCCTCTAACCTGCCCCTAACCGCCGCACCTACACGCCAGCGGCCCACATACAAAATATAAAGCAACGCGATACAGCGCAATTACAAATAGAAGCCGCCACCTACCGTTTCCTCTAATTCCCCTTCAACTTCACGAACAGAAATATCCGCTTTTCCACGGCAGCAGTATAAATGGATATCCATGCGAAATTGAGGAATTAATTTCCTCGGAACAATAAATTTCCCCCAACAATTGAACAATTAGATTGCCAGATCAATCAACATGATGCAGATGATAGATTCCGTTCCGAAACTACATTCCATGTAATGAAGAGGACTGAGATTGATAACGCACACTATTTGATGAAGAATATTCAACAACGGAATCGACTATCGACAAAACTAATAAACATCCATTCAAATAACTTTTTTTTTATTAATGGCTTGGACAATTAAATCCATGTAGCCAGGCGTCAATTACAAAAGTACAAGTACAATGACATTAGAAATATTTTTTTTAAAGTCTGCCAAGTGGGTGTGGCACATAGCTTCCTCGTATCCATAACCCGATTGTATGGATGATCCGATGCATAGTAGTTAATCTCAAAACATCAAAACAAGTTAATCTGTAACATCCCTGAAAATTTCATTGAAATCGGATGGAGAACTCATGGCCGTTACAAGGAAATTCACGTTTGCGCAATATTATTGAAGACATAGGTAGCGCATTTTCCATTCTTGATTTAGTATGTTTATTTTTGTTCCCAAACAACTACTAGTCTAATTTATATTTATCATATTTGACAAAAGGATTTTTGTGCAGTAAAAGTGATTTTAAATTTAACGTGTGAGAGCTGTTATAAGGGAAGAACTGTTGATAAAAATTAATTGTTGCGATCACTTTTCGCTTTTCTTCCGAGTCTACCAAGGTAGCAGAACCATTGTTTTCACTTTTTTCTTTTAAAAAGAAAAAAAATTATCCTGAAATCAAAATTTTTACTCCGGTTTTACGTTTTAGGCCTTCCTGAACAATTTTGGTTTCGTGTCTGCCACCTTGTAACGGGTGGCTATACGAAGTTACTATCCGATTTCGATGAAATAACCAGAGCGAATTGGGCTGTAGAAAACTACGAAAATCACCCCCTGACTGATAGTAGCTGCTGAGCATGCGCAAATGTGATGAAACGTTCCATGAAATTTTCAGGGATTATGCAGATTGGGGTGTAGATGGTCTCATATGAAAATCATCGCCCCTGGACTTAAGACTTAAGAGATTGATGTTTTCAGATTAGCCACAATGCATCGGATCATCTATATAATGAGGTTGTGAAAACGTGGAAACTATGTGCCAAACCCATTTGGGTTTTTCATTTCTGGTTCTTTTTCATTTCAAAACGTCCTTAAAAACCTAAATTTTGATAAATTATGACCACATTTATTTATCTTTTAGTTCATCTATAACCCTGGAAAAAGTCGTAAATTGAACCTAAAAACCTGGAAAACTCAGGGATTTTTTTTTGACATTTTATGCCTTTACTATGGCACATAAATGAAAAATCGTCACGCGGGGAGCGTTATGAGGGGAGCGTTACGAGGGGAGCGTTACGCGGAATTCCTGATGATTTTCACGTACAACCAATCGTTCCTAGGGAAAACTAACTTCCTCATTTTCCACCCCACAAAAATCGTTCACCACTCATTGGAAAGCTCTCAACTTATTAAACATCTAATAATATAAAACGCCAACCGTACGTACGTATGCACGGAGGGGTTGGAGGGGTCGTGGAAGTGGGGAGAGTTGGAGGCTGGAGGGGTTGGGGGCGGGAGGAGTCGGAGGCGAGAGGAGTCGGAGGCGGGAGGAGTCGGAGGCGAGAGGAGTCGGAGGCGAGAGGAGTCGGAGGCGAGAGGAGGCGGAGGCCAAAGGAGTCGGAGTCGGGAGGAGTCGGAGGCGGGAGGAGTCGGAGGCGAGAGGAGTCGGAGGGAGTGGGTGGCGGGAGGAGAGTCGGAGGAATCGTCTTTGCCTGCTTTTAGTAGGCTTTTCAGCTAGTAAGACATAAAATGTCTCTCGTGGTTGCGTACTTGTACGAAAGGTGTATCCACCGTTTGTGTTTTTTTTCGGGGAATCGCTGGACATCCTGTTGAAGAATGGAACCATATTTCCTACAATTTTACAATCCCAAAATGGCTTCAACAACTGATCACAAATAAAAGAATAGGAGGTTTTTAAGCCAATGTGGATGTCATTAAACTATCAACATTTAGGAACATAGCCTGTTATTGTGATGGCTATGTTTGGCACCCATTGTGAAAAAACCCGTGTTACAGTTGAAAAATTGTACCTATTGAATTTCCAACAACTTTAAAAACGAACCACAATTCCAAAACATGGACGTTTTTCCGTTAATGTGGCTATCAACAAAACTGAAATATCTAGACAAATGACTAACAGGACAGTTTCGGCCCCACGTTGAGAGACAATTTCACACAAACCTGGAATATATTTCCGTATATTTATACTTGAAGGAGATGGGTAACATATTTCCTATAACTTGACAATCCCAAAATGGCTTTAACAATTGAACCCAAATTCCAAAAAGGACGATCTTTACCCAATGTAGCTATCAACAAACTACTGAACTTCTATCCCGGTACTATTTTGGCCTCTAATTCTTGAATAATGATACTAACTGTCTTTGCAACAATCCCAAAATACTTTCAATCACAAAACTAATTTTAAAAAAATGAAATTTCAGCACAAATAAATTACTAACAAATTAAAAATATCGAGCCACAAGAGGCAGAACCAATTGATTCATAAAGGACAAACCAGTCAATACGCTCACTTGAATTGACGTTTCAACCGGAGGTCGGGATTTAATTAAAAACTAAGTAGTATTATTAAAAATACCCAAAAATGATTAATAACCAAATTATTTAGCACCTCCTATCTCACTAGTAGCATAATAACATCTCATTTCCATTCGTGTTCCGAGAGAACGAAAACCATCGTTTGAAGTATCGTTGTTTGTTATTCCTAATAAAATCCAAGTTCCATTCACAAACACATATGTAGCGTTAATGAGAGATTCTTCGAATTAATTAAACTGCTTTCTGGCTCACGCTCAAAGAAATAAAAGCCTTGAATTGGAGCAACAGGTCGAGAACAAAAATTGTGCCCCACTAAATCGAAATTTCCTTCAGTGTTTCATTTTGGAATTTTCAGAACAATTTTGATTAAATGAAATTAACATAAATGAAACCTACGACAAAGATTCCAGAGAAATTTGTGATAGTGAAATAATTATTCAGGATGCTATGACACCCTTTTATGAGCATTTTAAGGTAAAAGTTGTATCGTCGTTTCTAAACCCTAAACCCTCTTTTCCTGTTGGGACGGTTTGAAAAGGCTCTGACGAAGCATTTTTCCAGCCCGGTATAAAACCGACCAAGCTTCCATTCAGAAAAAACTCATCCAGGGAGAAAAATTCACGAGGTAAATCCACGATTGAATACCAGGACATAGAAAAGGTATTTTTGAACAGAAAGTGAGAGAATAATGGATGGTGAGGTTGCACGGAGAAGAAATGACTTGACGTCGTCGACAATTTCGACATGAAAAGCGTCTACATTGCAAAGGGTGTTTTGTTTCACGAGCGAGCAAGACAATCTGAATCAGGAATTATAAGAAGAGCCGCCCTATGGAGGGAGTTTGAACAAAGATGTAAGGGGAAAATCCTGTTCGAGGTTCGAAGGGTGAGTGATGCATATCGATATCAAGACCCACGTAAAATAAAAGAATAAGAACCTCACATTTCCGCCGACAATGCTTCCTAACTACAGATGGTAGGGAAGCTTTGTTACAAGCAATGCTTAAAAAATCTGGGTCAACAATATTGCTTCGGAGTTTGTACGTGTTAATTTTTTTGTCCTAGGAAAACTTGATGAAATTATGGTCCGATTACATCATGCGACGAATATGCCTATGAAGAAAAATGATAAGTATAATTATGTATACGACTATAAGGCTGTAACTTGGAAGACATGAAACTGTATCTATGAAACAGAAGGTTGAGTCTATGAATAGATTAAGGTATTTGTATGTCTATGCTATGAAGACGTCAGGATTTATATTATGAAGACGTGAGGCTGTGTGTATGAAAAAATGAAACTGTCCATATGAAACAGGAGGTATGATGTATGAATACATCAAGGTAAGTATACCTATGTTTATGAAGACGTCAGGATTTGTATGTAAAGACATAAGGCTATATTTATGAAGACTTCAGGATTTTTATACGAAGACGGAAGGCTATGCCTACGAAGACATGAGACTGAGCATTTGAAACAGAAGGTTATGTCTTTGAATACATAAAGGTATATCGACTATGACTGACGGCTATGTCTATGAAGACGTCAGGCTTAAATTATAAAGACAAAAGGCAATAATTATGAGGACGTAAGGCAAGGCTTATTTTCATTGGATATTTCCAACAACCCGATTTGTTAAACTTTCTCCTGAGTGGCGAAATCATCTACAAACAGAATCTACAAAAGGAAGGATTCGTTGGAATAACATGGATACTATACAGTGTTATTTTTATAAAATCAACTAAACTAATAATTACTAAACTAACCAAATATAATCTGTATGACATCTGTAATAAACATTTTTTGCTGGAGCCAGACAATTTCAACAATGTCGCTTACTCCATTGAGAAAAATTATGAAACCTAATTAAGTTTGCTGGAAGAATTGTTGAAAGAAAGAACTCGAGGGCTTTTAGAACAAATCCGCGCCTTTTAATAATCGTTGAAATTACGGGAAATTTTTCCGACGGCACCCACGAATCCGCACGGGTTGGTCGATTGCAGAACTGTTTCTCTTGTCGCCCCCTCCTGACCGTGTGAACCAGCTCCAATTCTCCGATCACACTGAATAACATCCAATGTAATCAGAATCGACCGTATTCAGTACGAACCTTCAGTTAAACTCGCACTTAATCACCCGGTTTATCCGGAAACCCCATTTCGTCGGATTGGTATGAACTGATCGTGAAATTTCCACCGCGAATGAATGACCCAATAAAGAAGAATAGTAATCGTGACGAACAAAAATACATATTTTAAGGGGAGAACTGGTAGTCTTGAATCTCCCCATTCGTCAATACGCTCACGAAACAGACAAATATAATTCAGAGCAGCGGTTCAACCAGCTTAATTCATGGAGAGATTTTGCTCCAACTAACCTCCACAAAAACAGAATCCAGCTACAAAGATCTAACTACGCTTTTACGAGGTTTCAAGTTCCGAGAAAATTTTTACCCAATTTACTCGACTTGAAGTTCTACATAATTATCTCAAACATACTTTTCGAGTAATAACAAGGATATTTATACATCGTTTTCAGGTTCTGGGGTTCTTTTAGAACTAGGTACCAATAACTTCCTCTTCTTCCGACCGATTTTGAACAAAAAAAAAAAAATAGGCTGGCAGAACTTCATGGTCTAAAACTTTTTCTTGTCAATAGTTAACAAGAACAAAAACAATGTTGTAAATTAATATTAGTGAATATTTAGGTTTGCCTTTAATTTGAGCAAAATTACGAGGCGAATGTAACTTCAGTGCTCGTAAAGTTCGTGGGGTCAATTATCTACTTCGGGAATCGTCCTATAACGTAGGGAATCGTCAAAACGGAATTTTTCTACTTTTCCACACACATTGCCAATTTACAATTTTGAATTTATTGTGATAGTTTTCTTATAAATTCTTCAAAACCGATTTCCCGATGTAAGCCTACGATTACCCAAATATATTACTTTAATACGTTGGCTTCAAGATATAAAGCGCTGGATGGACTACGGACAACTGCAGCCGGAGACAACTGCAAACCCTAGGTACCTACTTGGGAGCGAGATTGCATTCACGCCCCATGAATCGTAGGCTGAAGTTGATAGAGCGACGTTGAACAGCACGTCCTTATGTCTTCATAAACATAAACGCTGCAAATCATTACACAAAGATTTATTATATCTATATAGATCACTCGTCTGAAAAGAACACTGCTTTGCCATAGTCACTACCTACCAACTTCACTATGAAATTAATTTGGAAGAAATAAACACTTCTCTTAGAAGTGACTGACATCAACCAAAAGCTTCCAACTACACCCCATGATCTCTTCAAAGACATATGTACCCTTATTGTCATATAATGGTTGTCTGCCACAAGAGACAGCCTGTCTCATCTTCATTCCAATGGAGGGTGCTAAGACAATTCTACAAACTGTATAGTATCAAACACTGGATCAGATCAGAATACGAAAGACCATCGCTTTTAAAAGTCCCGTAACGACGAAAGAGGAGAGAAACTGTAATCTAGGTGGGCTTAAAACCCACCGGCGGGCGGTGCGTACGAGCGGCTGCTCTGACGGGGCAATAAAACACTAAAGTCCTCGTCGGCCTGGTGGGGCCTCAGACTCGCACGCACGCACTCTGAGTTTCATTTCGATACCGTTTCTCAGTCGAATGGAATAAAAACAGCTTCTAGAATTCCACCGATTAGACAGTGGATACGAATTCCACCGGTTCAGATAGGTAGGCAGATTATAGACTGATTCCAAGGGATTAGTTCTTGGTTGGTTTAGGGTCGGTTTCACCAAACAATTCTGCATGAATTGGTTTGTGCTGATCTAGGAAGACATCTGGTGTGTTTCACCACCTAGAAACTCGATTTAGGATCAACGAGTTCAACTAATTTGTCCGAATTTGAATTCGCAGGTGAGAACTGGATAAAATGACCCGCTATGACAGTAAAATTTATAAAATAGCTTTTGATGAATCGACTTTGTTTTAATTGATTTTGAATTGTTTACTTTGTCGAGCTAGACAATTTTTAATTTAAGATTTAGTACAGCATAATTATGTTGTAGCCTAATATAACATAGTTACAAAAATGGAAAAATATAAATATTTCAAAATAAAGAAAGTCCGTATGAAGAATGGATGATTAGATGAAGTATTTTACAAGTATTTATTTAGTTAAACTTTTTTCGCATTGATTTCAACCTCCTTAACTTTCATTCTATTCCCATGCAGGAAAATACATTTTTGAAAATAGTAAACGCATGAAAACTTTATTCACACACAAGACAATGGCACAGGAAACCCGGGGTAGGCACCAGCTTTCGTTAATTCAAAGTAAAACAGTTTTTATGGAAGGAAAAAATGTTTGAACAAAAGTTTAATTTAAAGTGAAAAACGTCTGCCAAGTGGGTGTGGCACATAGCTTCCTCGTATCCATAACCCGATTATATAGATGATCCGATGCATAGTATAACTACACCAATCTCTAAGTACCTTTCACTACCCTCATAGGGTACCATCTACACGCTAATCTGGACAATCCTAGAAAATTTCATCAAATTCGGACGAAAAATGTAAGTGCGGTAGTGATTGGAATCAAAAAATTTCACAGCCAGACTGGGAATCGAACCTGGAACTCCTGGGTGTGAGTCCAGTACTTAGCTTACTGATCTACAGAGGGGTATGTTGAATGGCTTTGAGATCCTCACCTCAGACGCAACTGTTACGGCTGTTACAAGTATTTTACGATTGCGCATGCGCAGAGGCTACTGTAAATTTTAAGGCCTTGATTTTCATTGGGGACCATCTACAACCTAATCCGCGTAATCCCTGAAAATGTCATCGAAATCGGGTAGAAATTGTGGAAGTTATGGCTGTTACAAGCAATTAACGTTCGCGCATGCGCATCGGCTACTATCAGTCCGGGGGTGATGATTTTCATAGGGGACCATCTAAACACTAATCTGTAACATCCCTGAAAATTTCATTGAAATCGGATGGAAAAAGTGGAAGTTACGGCCGTTACAAGAAAATTAACGTTTGCGCATGCGTAGTGACTACTATCAGTCCGAAGGTGATGATTTTCATAGGGGACCATCTAATCACTAATCTGTAACATCCCTGAAAATTTCATTTAAATCGGATGGAAAATGTGGAAGTTATGGCTGTTACAAGGAATTCACGTTTGCGCATGCGCAGTCGCTTCTATCAGTCCGAGGATGATGATTTTCATAGGGGACCGTCTACACACCAACCCGCACAATCCCTGAAAATTTCATCGAAATCGGACAATAACTTCGTATAGTTATGCGCGTTACAAGGAAATCATGACAGACACACAGACACACAGACAGACAGACAGACAGACACGGAACCAAAATTGTTCAGAAAGGTCTAAAACGCAAAACGCGAGTGAAAATTTTGATTTTGGAGAACTTTTTTTTTTCGCCCTTGAAAAGTGAAAACAAAGCTTCCGCTACCTTGGTAGACTCGGAAGCAAAAATTAAATCGAGATTTAACTAACAGGTAAAATTCTATGTAAACTAGAAGATATAGTTTCAATGTAGTAAAATTCTCAGGTCCATTAAATAAGAGATCGGATGCTAAGTGTGGCCCAATTTAGCGTTACAACCAGAAAGTCGAATGGACAAGGAAGGCGATTTCGACGTAAATACATCATCTATGTAAAGTGGGAAAGTTTGCTAACTAGAAAGTGACCCAGAAATTTATATTGCCGTAATATTGGCTGAGGTCTGCTACGAGCAGAATTTCAGCGCCTTCTATTGCTTAGGTCCAAGAAGGCACAATTCAATAACACGATACCTCTCTGTAATACGCCAGATACCTCTCCTCCTCGAACTATTGAGGCTAAATGTCGGTCAAACTTCGACAACTACAATGATACAATAAGGTGACGTTAGAATTAATAGTAAGTTAACAATAGGTTAGTTCCATAGGTCGGAATTTCGTATTTTTGACGTCAGATTCAAATTTCGAGGAAACTTGAAAACGTTCCTGTGCCAGTTTTCAGTTCACAATTCCTATTAGTTTGGCAGTATTTCCACGACTAAATACCGTCCCCACTTGAGTTGGCGGGAGAGCCGACAATGGCGAAAGGAATCTCGCTATGAAGCGAGATAAGATCACGGAAAGAGGACTGATTCAAGTAAAAACATTGAAATAAGGAATCAAAATAATTGTGGTGACTAAAAAACAATAACATATATCTTTCAACTTCTGGATTTGAATTTCTCTTTTAATTTTACAATAATAAAGCATATTGTTGTTGTTTTCCAGTTGCTCTCCCTAGTTTTGTTACATTGACCATCACAACTATGACGTTGCCTCCACTTTGCAGTGCCATGTGAGGGGTTTCCCGTTGAATCCGAAAATCCCGTTTTTTGAAAAGACTAATTACTTACATAAATCTACTTCAATAGAGATTCACTTCACAGGAAAAACGTCTGCTAAGTGGGTGTGCCACATGGCTTCCTCGTATCCATAACCCGATTGTACAGATGATGCGATACTAATCTCAAAATAACTTGCACTAACCTCATAGATGATATTTATTCCAACCTGCACATACCCTGAAAATTTCGTCGAATTCGGGTGAAAAATGTAGAAGTTATGACTGTACAAGTTTTTTTTTACTCAGAGGTTTCTATAAATCCGAGGGCCATGATTTTCAAAGAAGAAAATTTCTACACGCCAACCCGCACAATCCCTGAAAATTTCATCGAAATCGGACAATAGCTTAGCATACAAGGATTCCATGATAGACAGTCACATACTTTTTTTAAAAATGTTAAGGAAGGTCTTAACCGTAAACGCGAGTGGAAATTTTGATTTTGGAATTTTTTTTCCAATCTTGAAAAGTGAAAGCAATGCTTCCGCTACCTTGGTAGACTCGGAAGCAAAAAAAATATTTCGTGCAACTAGCCCATTTAGACACTATTAAGAACGAATGGGAAGACGGCGATCAAACGGAAGGGTCCTCATTATTCTTATGCCCGACCTAATCCGTCAGATCCTCGGGTCGGCCTCTAGAGGAAACAAACGAGTCGATGGCGACTGTACAACATTCACGAGTCTCCCGACAGAGATAATTCCCTCGATCAACCCACGGGCTTTCAAACGACCGATTTTAACCCGCGGACGGACCGAATAAAATCCTTTTACTACTTCGAGCTCGAGGGAATATATTAATTCATGTATAACGGCGTAATTAATTCCGCGATGTTTATCAGGGAGGATGTGCGAAACAATGAACACTAGCTTAAATGAAAAATCAAGAGTAAACAATGAGGTGAACACTATGTTTTCGGACTAACCATATACATCTGAACAATGTATGTCAGAGAAATAAACTCCCAGGAAATTTTCATAAAAACTGAAGGCGACACATTGATGCAAATAGACGATCAGGAGCTTTATCAATAGGAACGGGGAGTGCCTGAATAGAAATTTATGAATTTCAATCCAGTTTCAGATTTAGCACTCTTGAAAATCCTACATCAGTTTTCAGCTCAAAACTCTTAGATAGGATGTAGAAAGGGTGAGAATTTCGAGGGGAAAAGAGCATCAATGTTAAAACACTAAAAGTTCATATAAAACTCTACATTACTCTTATAATAATACATTCAAGAGCAAAACATAAATAAAACGTTCCTCGAGATGAGAGGACATTACCAAAATGAAAGTTGGGCTGTAGATTGAGAGGCAAATCTATAAATATCGAAAAACTCAACGTCATTCGTGTCGAGGTGAAACCACTGAACGGGAGCACGGTCTCCTTGAGTGACTCAAAGATTTTCGTCTTTTCTGAAACAACTTCGAAGAAGAGAAAATCTGTGTGTCAAGGTGAAACGATGACATTACAAACTTTAATTCTTGGTTCAACAAACCTTTACAAGATAAGCCGGATCATATTTCACATCAAATTAATTAGACGAAGTATGCTTGAATATTCCTAACACCTCTTTGGTAAGAGGCTCGATACAATAATTTACGGTACTGGCCATGATGAAACGCGTTATTCACACAGCACGAATACAAAATTTCGACGGGTAGAATTTGGAAGAAAAATTACTTCAACTTTTCAACGTAAAGAATCTAAGAGAGAACCGCCCATTACCAATAGTAATTAGTACATTAGTAAAATTACAATAGTAATTACGGGACAAGCACAAAATCTAAAATGGGAATTTTTGGGACGACAATCACACTGCTTGTTTCCATCACACGATTGTCCGTATGATAAAGAATCAATAATGTTCATAGTGAATCTTCTATAAAGATCTTCCGTAAATTGTATCGTTTCTTTCTAACTTAAGGTCTAACGGAGAGCTTTCCAATAAGGTGCCATATGATGGAAACTCTAAAATTAAAAACGAATGACACCAAATACCAGTTCATGAGTTTTTAAATAGCTAATTTTCGGGGATGTAGAATCCGATTCTGAAGTCAGAACATTCCAAACCAAATTGATTCCCTCTACCAAGAGTAACTGTATAAGAGAAAAATAAGCTAAATGTTTCAATCATATATCTAAGACACTCCTGTAGAAAAATAAGATTCACTGGGGCTACGTCTTGAGGTTCGCGAGCGATAAAAAATTCAAGAGAAGGGCGACGCATAATCTGCATTGTACGCTGCGATAATCCAATTTTGGTTGACAAGTAGATACAATTTGCCAACATCGTTTGGCACACGTTTTGCCTCCGAGCATTCGTGCAGATCATTCCTTTACGGTATTTGCAGTTGTTCCTTGACAACGGAAATCCGCAGATTTGCCTAGAACCCTGTTGTTATAGGATGGGCATCAGATCAGTTGGACACGGTTGCTCGTTAGCCGAGGGATCGCCAACAATCACAAACCGAGGCAGAGAAACTCATCAAAGTCAGGATTCGTGCTGATCCAGTGTAAAAGCAAATTTGAAAAGTAAATATCGTGTAAAATTAAAATATTGCAATAAACACAAAAGACGCAGTAGTGTAGGTACAGATTACAATTGATCAATGCACGTACTTCGTAGGTACTCGAGTCGCGGAGAGATGTTATCGTGGTAGGATAAGTCTGTCACGTGAGGGCTAGATTACTCACCAGGTGGCTTCAATGAGAACGAATTAAATGGGGCTGACGACCCCGTAATCTAATCTCCATCTACCTACCGTACAGTTGGCTTTAAATGTCTGTCTGTAGGGAAGTTTTGAGGACAGAAGATCCGAATCCGAGGTGGAAGGCGAGAACATCTTCATTGGCATGGCCATGTGAGAAGGATCCTAGAGAAGGTATTTGGTGTTCAAACAGTTCAGTTATACCAAACAAGCCCTATCTAATATTATTGCAGTCCGACTTGAGTGTAGGGATTTCCATTCCGGCACCCTTTGGAAGGAAGGAAATATGTAAACGTGGTTAGACTTATTCCTCAATAGTCTTTGTTGTAATTTTAAATACCATCAAACATCCACGATCGACATTCTTTAACTTTAAAATCCGTATCTCGTCTCAATGGTATTCGAAAGCTAGTTTCCTCAGAGTTCATCATCATTTCACTATGGCGCCAACATAGGTCGACCCACTGGCAGGCTCTGCCGTTTCTTTCTTTGTCCCTGAACGCAGTGAAACCCGAATCGCACTTTATTGGCTTGTTATCAGTTTTTACGCTAATTAGCTCCTGCCCTCCACTCAGATGATGAGCTAACGTCGTAGCATTGTCGTTACTCCAGCTTTTTAATTTCAATCAAATTTCAGAGCATTCACTCATTCAGATGAACTTATTAATCGCATATACCTTCATATTCTTTCTGGAAAATACTCATACGTCTCATGTCATTGTAGATAGGAAATGAGAGGGTGGAAGAGAAAAAGCACAAAGCCGATTAAGAAGCAGCGAATTTCCACTCACAATGATTCACCATTTCATATCTATTCAGCTTTTCGAGTTCCTGTTCCAGACTGATGATTGATCAATCTAGGAAACACGAATGCAAAACCACATCAATCAATAGCCTGCAACTATATTCAGCTGTCGATCTAATTCTTGAAGTATAAATTATTATCCTGAAGGGAGATTTGCAATAATTGCCTACAACGCCACTGTAGGACAAGTGTCGACCTGAACAAGCAGAAATTTAAATTCAAACCATGAGAGCCAATTTCAAATCTACACGTCGCGAACAACGAATTTTTCATTTGAAATATCACCAACTTTTGAACATAAGAAGATAGCGATTTATTTGGTACAGAAAAAAATTGTACAGTTCAACAATGGAAAAATGCAAGAACAGAAATGATGCGTTTTGCTTAGATGGCCTATCCTACCTTAGCCCGTGTAGTCAGATCTTTGAAAAATTCACTTTTGACTTAACGACAAGTAAAAAACTTTGCGATTAATTACAATATCATTATCATTACATTAATACGCCCTTAGGGCGGTATTCATAGACAATACTCGAGGTCGAGTAAATACTCGAATGGGTCTTGGAGTAGTGGCGGATGCTCAGCGGTATTCACAGTCGCCATCTCGAGTATCTACTCGAGCGGTTACTCCGGACTTGGAGCATTTGCTCGATGTGGTATTCATAAACAAAACTCGGCGTCAAGTCGAGGTATGGCCGATACTCGAAAGTAGCAAATACTCGAGGCACCTGGACAGGACACTTGAGCAGTTACTCAAAGTGTTGTTCTCATCAAAAATGGATATATCTCGACTCTTTGCAATCGCAAAAATCTATAATAATAATAATAATAAAAATTGAAATGATTTAAAAAGTCATCCAAATTTGCAACTTTGAAAACCCTTTGCTACTGATATAGTGCGCTAAAAACCATGAAATTTTTGAATTTTTTCAGTTTTTTAACTATAACTTCTAAAATGTAATTTCAATAATTTATTGTCTACAGTAGGTAGAATTTTCTATAGTTAGTTAAAGACCAACTGGGCCTTGTAGGTTAAATAATCACAGAGATACAGTAATTCAAAAATAGATCAATTTTTAAAAAAAGTAATACTGTTTGTGATAAGGCCGTGTTTTGAACCGTTCGCTCGCAGAACCATTAATTTTGGAAATAAGTAAAGTGAGAGGAATTTGAAGGCAGTGCAATCAGCTTCAAAGTAAAACCTTAATATACCAATATAGTTTTCTAAAAATGAATAAACAAAAAGATTTTTTAAACATTTCTTGGGGAAAATGAAGAAAATTTAACATAACCACGAGAAAATTGATATATTTTGAGGAAAATGGAACTACTTCAATGACAGTGTTCAATTTTATAGATTTTGATAATTTTCGTAATAGAAATAATTTAGAACTTACTCGATTCATTTACAATTATATATTGACTGAAATGTGAGAGGATTACCAAGTAGACAACCAACTGAAGATACTCTTCCATTCCATTCTACCGCTTTTTCGAATCGTCACATTCTTGCAGCTTGTTTCACACATAAAAGTCAACGTTACCAGATTATTAGCTCAGAGGTTGAAAAGCACCGTTGCTGATGCACCACCAGGTTCAATAGTGGTTAGAACAGGAAAAGAATATCTCCAAATATTATTATTTCCTTCCCCATTTCACGCACAACACACTACAAACTGACGAATAGGGATGGCAACGATATATCGATATATGAAATATATCGATATATTACGTTTGATAGATCGATATATTTATATCGATATAGAGAACCGATATTATCGGTCAATATCGATATATTTAACGATATATCGCGACCTGTTTTCAAGTAAAAAGAATTGTTTTTTTTTTAGTAAAAATTAAATATTGAAATGAATGGACGAGAAGGGACGCCTGTACTTGTAAAAACATCAAGTAATTTTATTCCAAATTTTGTAGGTACCTACTGATGGGTTGATTTCAGACTGTTGACTTCAGCTCAGACATGATTGTGTACATAGTATTCACCTACAGTTGGCTCTCCAGCTCAAATACTTGACTTAAGCCAAAATTAATGGAGGCTCGTCCAGCTTAAAACTACCTACTATACGAAGTGAAGCAGGTTTTCACAACAATTATTTTCAATTTTGAAGGATCATGATCGTCCACAGTACCTATACCCCTGTCAATTTATAAATTAATTTAACATTGCAATGACATTTTCGCACTTTTTTCCAGTTTTTAAACAATGAATTTCGATCATTCATACCCAGTAACTTTTGAAAGTAGGGTAATACGTATTTCACACGGTTTTTCCAAGTAGATCTTCCTATATGTCGAGTATATCGATATAATTTCCTCAAAATGATGTTAGTAACTTTTCTATTCACCTACTTATTTACTTCTTCAAGTTTTTCCTAGTAGATACTCCGATATGTCCATAAATGTCATCCTAAATTATTTTTATATTGTTTTAAAACTATTAAATTCACTTACCTACTTCACATGTGATATTTTAAAGTAGATCTTCCGATACGTCGAAAAGTCGATATATTTCCTCCGATATATCGAAATATCGATATATTTTCTCCGATATATCGAAGGTATCGATATCCCATTGACGATATATCGTTTGATCGATATATCGATATATTTCATTCGATATG
Organism: Apolygus lucorum; assembly: GCA_009739505.2. Lineage (NCBI taxonomy): Eukaryota > Metazoa > Arthropoda > Insecta > Hemiptera > Miridae > Apolygus > Apolygus lucorum. The sequence continues at coordinate 40,884,745 of CM019177.2, read as the reverse complement.
CCATCCCTACTGACGAACTACCGACCACTCAAAAACAAACATGCAGCGCTCTCAAAACCTACCGGAAGGGTTACCACTGCAGTGATGTATCAATACAGGGAAGTTCCCCATTAAACAGGGGAAAGTCCCTGTCAAACAAAAGAAGTTTCCCGTTCAACTAGCAATCAGGGCAACCAACTGCTGGTTGAGGAACTACTCGAGCCTCACGATGCATCTCCAGAATCTCGAGTAGTTACTCTTGTCGAGTAGTTACTCGAACGACAAGTAATTGCTTGACTTGCACTCTGAATACCAAGTTTCGAGTAACTACTCATGTCCTGAGAGTAATTACTCTCAGGAGTAGTTACTCAAGTCCTACTCGAGTCACGACTATGAATACCACCCTAGGTATCTAATTATCTTATCCGAATGGTAAGTCCCATGAATTGTACTATTATTACAACTTAGTTGGTTACCTTACATAAATTCAATGTTACTACTATAAATAAATGCTGCTGTAACAGCCTACCGCACCAAAATATCCCTTCGTCAAGTAAACTTCTGGAATCTCTTGATCAATGTGCAGGATAAAGTTCGGGCTGTAAGTCGTTAGTGTAAGTATGGGGGCAATAATATTTCCTGCGGCAACGTATCTAGTATTATACACTGTATCACGTGAAGAATCTTCAATTTCTCTCGGTATTTTGAAGAATTGCAAAAGTAGGTTTTTGAAGTACAGTTGCCCAACAGCACTCGTAAATAGCAACATCGAACACACACACCCATAACTTAATACTTTGAAATGTAAAGAATCGGAGTCTTGATTATCAAACAAAGGAATCTTGGATCTTGGATTTCAGTGGTCGGCTGAAACGTTTACCATCGTAATAAAAGTTCGTTTGAATGGGAAGGTCTCAACCCAAGCTGATGATGGCATCCTTCTGGCAGAGGGGAGGTCTCCAAGTTTTTCTTTATTGATCAACTTTTATTGGACGGTCATGATCGAATAGTAATATAGGAGGTGAACGATAATCCCCGACCTCACGATGTGAGGTCTGATCCGGCGGTGTCTGTGTGGAACGGCGTTCGTGTTTATCTATCTAGTTGTTTCAATGCTGCTACCTCGCGCAATAAGATTCTACCTTGCGTCTAGGTGATAAAGATTTATTGATTTACAACTCAACAAGGAGAGAAACGAGTTTCAAGTTTTACCTACTGGGTAAACTTATGGCTTTGAGACTCTAAACCATTAGCCACCATAACCAATAACTCACAACCATCTGTTAAACACTAGAAGAGATGGTGACTTTTTCGGGTACGTAATAATTACCTACACAGTCATTATTGCATAGTCATAATTAGATCTAAAATATATCACTAGTTTGAGATACAGCAAAGACTTCAAAGAAATCTTTCATGCGATTTTCAAGTTTACCGCTGTGAGAATTGCGGCGTGTAAGAATTTTTTTTTACTTTCGACCTCATATTCGAATTTGGTTCGCTTGGAAACTAATGTTCCCAGGTTTGGACAAAATCCCTTTCAAGTTTGATGGTGGGGCTTCCCTTGACTTCATTGGCTGAGATTTTCTCAGTGAATAAAACAGAACAAAGGAAATTGCCCGTAAGAACAATAGATTGAGAGCTGAGACATATATGGCAATCAGTAGTCGCAACGTAGGTTCAGTACTTAACTACCTATTGTAAAGTGATTCTGGGGAGAAAGGCACAGAAACCCCAGGGACGCTGATCGTGTTCACTCACTCCTTTTGTTTCCGAAAATGAGTGGGGTATGCTCATTGCAAGAGGCATTACCATTACCCCAGGTTGGTATTCATCATTCTTGCGCTCAAGTACCATATTTCAATTGCTGTGTTGCTATGTTCAACTTGAACACATCTCCATGGTTTACGTAATAATAGAAACGTTAGGAAGGCGTTTTAAAAACTAGTTTTCAAACACTAATAATATGAATAATGAATTATTAATTCTATAACTTATTAGAAAATCTAATAAAGTAAGTTACAAAGTGTTCCATGTACCAAACCTGTAGGTATCTATCTATTTTTTCATTACATTTTTTTTCCTTCCGTTAGCTCAGTATAACTAGTAGAAGAGTGTAGGGCACTTGTAGTATTTTGAGTTTAGGTTCTGAACTCAAAGTAGATATTGAAGGAATTATACATTTCCACGACTGCTATTTTCATCAAGTTAATCATTAAATTCAACGGTTTGGACTCAGAGGGAGCGAATATAGGTGTCTATCAGCTATTGTCCACTCTTCCAACAACTATTCTTCAGTGTAGAGATGTAGGGTTATTTTTTTAACTCAGTGACTCAAAAAATGTTTCAGAAAAAACCTACATAAAATCAGTTTAAAATGAGCATTTTAGTTAGGTAGCCTAAAACAAGTTTCTAAGTTTCGATATCTACCTGATCCAGTTTAAATTTCAGAAAAAAATAAATGCTGTATAAAATTGAAAATTTTAAATCATTACCTTTAAGTCAAAGCGTCATGTTGCTCATTCATAGTAAACACTCATAGTAAAAACAATAAAAACACTCACTAGTACACAAGAAAAATTGGATGTTATTCTAGAGGTTACCTACTAATTACTTATGTGAATAGTACCACTACTTTTGTAATCCAACACTATAGTTCTCACTTTCCTCACCGTACTTGAGTAAAATGTGGAAGGCTGTTTCTACCTACTCAAGTTAAAATTATTATCACTAACATCTAAAAACAGGTACCTATTGGAACACCTATTTTATAACAAATTTATGCAATCATCCTATTATTATTAATATTAAAATACAGTTTAATTCATCTCTCACGCGGCTCCTGTTTTGTTTTTCCTTCTGAGTTGTTGAAAATAAGTTTAAAATGTTTAAAGGTAATTATTACGATTTTTATTAGAGTTGACCATGATTTTGGGTTTTCCACCGGGAAAATTTCCTCCTCCGAAACCAAATTCTGGATATGTGATTGATTATGGCAGTATATATTATCTACTCATCAAAAATTGTTATTCATATAACTTGATACTACAAGTAGAATCTTGCTAGTTAGATGAGTAGGAATGCTACGGATTATTATGTACCTCACTAAACTAATGACATTGGACAAATGGGGATTGAATACGAAGGTACCTTCCAATGCCCGAAAATAAAAAAAAACAAGGAGTCCAAAACAAGAATTCCTGTTTTTGGTATAAGAAAATTATATATTAACCAAAACAGGCTAATATAATATTTTCGTTATACCAGAATATATACCATAGTTTCTACAATTTATAGGATCCGGCTTAAATGTCGCTAAACCAAAAGGCAATAAAAATATCAAAACATGTTTGCAGCGCTGCGTGCATTCGATGGGACGTCCCTTTTGGATAATGAGTAGTTCTTTCAATATCAAAAGGTAAACGACAGATCATTTGTACGTTTCTACTACACAAAACAGTTTCATCCAATGTAATTTAGTTAGTATACTGAGGAAGTAACATATAATTATCAGCATTATGAGACCCCAAAACTAGATATATATTATTTTGAAAATTTTGAAACCCGTGAACCCGTGAAAAGTGATATTTGAGCCCCAAATTTGAACATCGACTCCCCCCCCCCCCCTCTCCACGGTAATAGCAAACAACAATGAAGATCAAGAACATTACCAAGGTGAAATACCCAAAAACCCACAAAATACGAGGTTGCTAGTGCCCTGGAACCATAATGACACCACTAATTAGGTCCACAGTGGGACAAAGAATAGTTCATTAAAGTTCAGAGGTAAATTGATACTTGATAGATATGAGGGGAATTGATTGGTTGGCTTGATTGGTTCTTGAGGTTGATTGATATCGCCCCTCCGCAGGCAAATTCTGATTCTCCGGTGGAGTGATGTAAAACTGGGAAGCTTTTTTTGCGTCAAAAATAATAACCTCGCAAATCGGTTGGAAACTAAGGACTGGGCGAAGTACACAAAGATTATCCTAGGAGCGCACTTATTTAAGCATAAACCCCTTTCCCCCTCGTCAAAGGCAAAATTATAAATTCCGGCGACGTAGAGCACAGATAGATAGATTTCCGCGTCAAAGTATTAGTCACTAGGTACATTTCCGGACACACAAACAAACAAATCACACCTACATAGGTATGGTTTTATTCGCTTATTTGGTTTCAGAATGGTCTAAAACGGATTTCTATGGTTATTTTCCCCCCTAGAGTGTTGTCTTCCTTCACCCCAGATCAATCATATAAGGACGACCAAATCTTACTGCGGGACGTCGTTTCAAGACACACGAAATTGAGAGACCTTATTCTGGTTCTTGTGAGTTTTGAATCGGTCAAAGACAAGAACATTTTTAATCTTCATAAATTGTTCTTTTGGTTTATTATTTTCAATAATAAACCTTTGGAATCGACCAAGAAAAAAATGTTTAACACCCCCTCAAAATTTGATGGTTTACGTTTCAAGGTACGTAGAATCCAAAAATCGAATAAAAATTTGGCCGTCCGTGGCACTTTTGCCACTTAGCATTGACCGATTTTGATGAAATTTGGTACGTAGGCTCTATTTGGGGTCTAGTTGTGCCCCGAAGATTTTGGTTGATGTAGGTCACTTCTAAGGGTTCCAAAATCAATTTTGAAATTTTTAAAACGCCCTAACTCAAAAAATTTGATATAAAGGTATTGTTTTTCCTTCAATTTAAGATTCTATAGAATTTTTAGAATTTGAGACCACCCGGAGCTCTGTAGGACAAACCGTTCGCTCACTAAGAGAATTTAAAGTTTGGACGTACGATAAATCAGAATCACGAGTGTGAATCGCAAAAGAGGCCTAATCTCCGTTCAAATGTTAGCTGACCGAAATGCGATCGATGTTTTTCTTCATGTTGGATGATTGGTGGCTTTGTAGACGAGTGATCTATATAGAAAAATAACAAATAATAAACCATTGCGTTTTTTATAACTTGATACCTCAAGTAGGGACTTACATGTTTGTTAAGTAGGCATGCTATGGATTATCACGTATCTCACAAAATTTAGGACATGAAGGTAATGAAATAATTAAGTAGGTGGGGGACTTGGATGTCGTATTCGAGTTGAAAGCGTGTACAAAGGATGATGAGTATCGGAGAAACCCCATCTCATCCATTAAACAGCTCGACGAGCAAAGGCAAAGCTTCCCCCTTCCTTCCCGCACCTCAACTTCGTTCAAGGATGACCTCAAAAACCCGAGAAGTTCTGAGGACTGGAGGTCCCCCCCTTCGGCAAAGTCCGGGATTTGGCTTGAGGCCGCTCCATCCGGGAGAGAATACGACGAGGGTTTTTCAAGTGCGGGAAAACTCGCGACGAGAGAAGGAAAAAAACGAGAGAGAAAATTTAATTTTCAACGCCGAAATAAAAAGGGTTGTTTGATTAATGAGGTGATGATTTTATACAAACAATTATTTACCGTGATTTCGAGAGAAAACGTGGTGCTCATTATTTTTCGGTTGAAGGAGACTATTTCGCTAATTGACGAGAATAAGTCCCGTTATCATTATTGAGAAATACAGAACGTGGGGGGGAAAGGTGGGGCGGTGGTGGTGGGAAGGGGTCTGCCGCCGTCCAGGACGAGAAAGTGGAAGAACGGGACCCCGCAGGGGAAACCTACGTGAACTGAGATTGGACGGGAACAGTCGAAAATGTAGATAATTTGTGATTTTGAAGTGTGATGGAATGAGAAATATTGCAGAGCGAAGAAATGTTACACAGAACAGTAAATAGTTTTCACTTACCTGATTTAGGATGAAGAAAAGATGCGCTGCGTGACCATGTAACCACATAATCCCAATAAGCACATGACACAAGTCACCGGCCGGTTTTGAATGAGCGATGATGTCTCGACGTTTTCAAAAAGGTCGGCACCGGGCGGAAAAATCGGGTGTCAATAAATAAAAAATTAAAATGGGAAAGAATTAGTGTCAAAATAGTTCGAAGGAGGACGAATAACTCGATGCGACGCTGTCTCTCACCGAACGAAGACTGAGCTGGCGAGTGGGAGGTTTTCTGGGGGCCCCGCGAGGTTGGGCGAGGGGGGAAGGAGCGAGACGAGCCGAGTCCGACCGGAGGTGCCCGAATGAAACTGGTGTCTCGACGTGAGAAATGAGCTTCCCGACCCCCCGCGCCCGCTATCGCTCCATTCTCTGTAACGAGATGTTGAAGAGAAACTTGATGGTACGACTACAGAAGGGGGGGTCTTTAGTATTTTCGAGCGCAGGTGTATCTCGAACGTCGCTTTTCGACCGCTAGCGCGATTATTATCTCGGGAAAGGGGTGTAGGGTGGTTTTATTAGGAAGTTTATGGATTCGTTTTCTTGGTTATAATAATTAATTAGTTACCTTGTGTTGGGGCGAGTATTATTACTAATCGCCGTTGCTGAATGAAGGGAGTAATTTTCAAATGAATCCGGCACCGTGACGTACCCACGAAAGTCGGAATTCTAATCCGAATATTCGATTTAAAATCACGATTAAATAAGTAAATGGCAGTCAAGGTTACCTATCAACCAAGGAAAGACCGGTTCGGTAGTTAGTCTCCTAAACAGCCTGATACCAAATATTTTGAAAAAGTACCTACCTAGCCTGCATAACATTTAGAAGAATTTTCGAAGAAAATGAAGCTACCGCTGGGCTTAGAGAAAATGTATGAATTAATCATAGGTATTACCTATTTATATATCATTAAGTACTATTTTCGTACTGAAATGGGAAACACTCACCTCGTAATATTTTGACGCTCAAGCCATATGATCAAGATTTTTGGTAGTTTTGAGTTAGCTAATATTCGAACGTATTTTGATCCACCATGACACGCTGGAACTAGTAGAGTCTGTACTGAATCAGTACTACTGATAAACTTTTTATGGTAGAGGGAAATATTGAAAAGTCGCGACTAATGATAATGTTGGAACTGATTTTTTTTTTTTTTTTTTTTTTCGCCCGAATCAGAAAGCAGCTGGTTTGATCGGAAGGGAAGAAGCGGGGTATTGAAGGGAGAGTAGTGGGAGGGTCACTCGGAGGCGGGAAAGGTCGCTCCAACTCGCGGTGTGACGTCACGAAGAAAATGACGACCCCCTCATACGTTATATTATTACACCTTTCCTCTTTATGAAAAATTAAAATTATGTTCAAATACAAAATAAAAAAACAAATTTACTGTCCTTAATTTGTACAATAATACAATTAGTGCATTAATTTTATTATTACATAAGTATTCAAATTATTAATTCTTAACTGCGATTTACTCGGCATTGAGTCATTCCCAGCTGGACTTTCATTCGAGGTTACGAGGAAATCAACAGGTTATTACAGAAAAAACCAATCAGGTGATGATTAACAATTATTTTACTTTTAATATTTAATTACAAATTAATACTGTCATTAAGTTTAAGTGGTCCAATCCGAGTCTTTGCGTCGGTTTGATTGTTTCTCGATAGCGAAAGTGATAATTATATCTCTTGGGTGCCGAGTTTGCTACGTGCGATGGTATGTCCTTATCTATACTATTCATTTCATTTTCAGACGTAATAGAAATAAAAAAATCTTTCCTATTCTTCCTGAACACTTTATTTTTCTAAGCTTTTACCTATCGACCTACGGGTTTGTGTATTATCTACTTATAATTTTTCCTAGGACCCAAGAGTTTTTATTCCAGTATAGGTAGTACCGGGTCAGATTTTTCTGCAATCGGTAAGTTTTTCGAACCTTTTTCATAATATTCTTTTTGCTTTAGTTATCTGCCCTAATCTCCTCCATAAGCATTAAATTCATTGCAAAATCTGACTCATTTGATGAAGTCCGTCCTTCGACCATCGACCAAGCAACGCAAGGGGAAAATCCTATAGTAGAAGAAAATCTATGTAGTAGTATAGATAGGTAGCGCAGTTCTTTTCGCATTTACGGAGCGTGGTTTTTACGACTATCTACCTACCTATCTCTGGTAAAGCGTGACCTTGAGTATAATCTGGGCTGATAGAAGTTAGGATTATGCTTTATCGGGATATTCTTTGAAATATTTAGGTACTACCAAATGGGTTATTATCACTAATAATTTCATCTGTATAGTCGAATTGGGAGAACAACGTCTCACAGATTATTATTACATTCTCTGTAATTTATACGTTTTATTTTGTTGAACTCGATTCATCTAAAGAAATAACCGATAACCACCTGATATTACTAACTCCTAAACTGTACAATACCCTTTCCAAGTTTTGAACTCGGGCGGTATGGAACTTTTTGGACAATCAATGGCTCTTTAGTGTTATACACTCGATTTCCCTGACGTATAAAGTATATCGTTGACTTCATCTACCATTCTGGGCCTACAGAGTTCTTCAATTCCCATCGTGAAGATTTGATAATATATTTTTTCATTCTGCTGTTATAATTACAATCCCATCATTATAGAAAGACAAAATTTTACTCATGGCTTGATATTTATTACAAGGGGCTGTTTCTCAACAGATTTATTATTTTAATTTGCACAATCAGATTGATTTTGATCCCACTTTCATTCTTCATCTTCTCTTGTTAAATCTCTCAGTGAAACAGGTTCCTTAAATTAATTAGGAATAAATTTAGCAACATGTATTTCACAACACTTATAAATCTTACAAGCGGCTTCTTATTATCCAATTCAAGCATTTCATCAATCGCCTTATTTCTGTTCAGATCTATTCCTATACCTCCCTTAGATATCATGCTTCCTAATATTTAAACTTCAGTTTCACAGAATTTAAATTTATTTTCGCTAAATGTTACGTTTGATTCTTGTGCTCTTGTTAAAACTTTTGTTAAAATTTTATCGTTTTCTTGTTCTGTTGCTCCTGCTATTACTATAATTCGTCTATATAATTTTTGAAACCTATGACTCCAAGTAGTTGGGAATTCATTTTTTGAAATACTACCGCGCATACCTTTACGCCAAATGAAAGTCTGTGAAACTCATATCTACCAAATGGAGTAGCGTAATTTAGATAATTCATCGTCAATACAATTCATCTTGAGTTGGTAACGGTACTTGCCCTCTATTATTTGCTCATTCAAATGCTTAGGATCTAAACAAATTCTTAGTTTATTACAAGATAATAACTAGAGGATGCTGCCATAAACATGATCCCTTCGCTTTAGAGATTATACCCTCTTTTTCTAACCTATCCAAGTGTATTTTAGTCGCTTTTGCGTGTCTTTTGGAATCCTGACTGGCGAAAAGGTAACAGTCGAAGCATTATCTTTCAATTTAATGGAGTATGGAGGGTAATGGAGAATACCTTCTTAAATTTATTCATTACATGTTCTTTATATTCCAATTTTTCTGTTTGTTCTGTTTTCAACTCTTCTAGCTTGGTAATTATTTTTAATTTTCACTTGGTTCAAGACTCAATATCGGCTCATCAGCCAGGTCGACTACTATACATTTACAAATTCCGTTACATGTTTGAATTTAGTCATCAAGTTTATTTTACCCTCTATTTCTAACTTATCATTATTATATGCTGGTAGGTTAAGATTACATTTTTAGGACGTTCCACAGTAAAACTTGGGCGTCCTTATGCGATTAATCTGGGGTAAAGTTGGACAATACTCACCAAAAAAAAAAATCCGCAAAAAAAAACCATACGTGTACCTATGTCTGTGTGTGTGTGCGTGCGTATGTGTGTGTTTGTGTGACAAAATCTCGTGTGCTCTGCCCAGGCCTTAGTTTTCAACAGATTTTCGTGGTTCTTTTTTTGTTCGACGCGGAAAACTATCTAGTTGTGCACTACGTCGCCTTTTGCCTTTAAAGATGGGGGGGGGGGGGTAATGCTTAAAAAAACGTACGTTTTCGGGCATAATCTTGAGTACTCTACCCAGGCCTCAATTTCCTACCGATTTTCTTGGTTCTTGTTTTATCCGACATAGAAACTTATCTGGTTGTGCACTACGTCGCCGGAATTTTGAATTTTGCCTTTTAAGGAGGGAGGAAACGGGGGTTAATACTAAAAAAATGTGCGTTAGGGGCATAATCTTGAAAAATCGAATCCGAAACTCAACATCAAAACTCGGGGGAACTCGAATTCGGATGTTGGGTATCGTAGATCATGGATTTAAAAATTCTCTTCAAATGCGAGGCTCCCATGTGGCTAAAAATGTTATGGGGCTCCCATGTTATGCGCTCTCACCTGCGAACGTAAACAAACTTGTCGGGGCGGCTTGAATCTGGATTGTGCCTTGTGTGGGGGTGTGATTGAAACGTATTATTTTTGTCATTTTAATTTTCTGTTTTATTTAGGAGATTAGAGTGGCAATGCCTAATCATCTCACCTTCACACTGCTTTCCAAAGTGATGCCTCCAAAACAATCTCCTTATTCATTCCCCAACCACTGGCGAAGAGTCCATCGCTGGCCCTCTTTCAGCCCTATTAGTAAAAGGCGATATTGCAAATGCAGCTAGATGACCCGAGCCTTCTCCTTTCCCAGTCGACTCCCCCGCGTTCGTATTGATCACAGGGGATCTCCCTCGTCGCCGCGTGTTCACCCCTCGAAGAAGGAGGCGAAAACGAGACGTATTTAATCGAATCTCGGTCAGACCCCCCCTTCCACCATTCAAAGACCTCTAAAAAAGTTTCGTCCTTGCAGGGATCTTTGGATATCGCTGATGTCATTCTTATAAGGGCGGTCCACTATCCATAATTTGCCTGACGATATAATTGCAAGAGTAAAATCGCTGAACAGTGAGGCGAATAGGCAGTAAAAGAGGAGGCGATGACCTCAGCCTAAATAACTTCAGAACGGACTACTCAGTAGAGCGGAATAAATAAGAACTCCAATAACTTTTTTTTTAAATTTCAGCTTCGGACATGTGGGTTAAGGTGCCAAATGGGGTCAAACTCACGCAGAGAAAATTTGGGCTTGATCGTACAACGTTCAGGTTCCTCAAAGGCGCTTAATTTTCAAAATTGGTCTATTTTTTTTTTCTTCCTTTACTCTCTCATTAACATAATCAAAGACGGAATGTGGTGCGATTTCAATCCTTACTGTGATTTGCAATATTTATCGGTGATTCACAGAAATGTACCCTTGTGATTTACACCTAACCTGTTGGAGAGGAATCTTGGAACTACAGTTTTCCAGTCTTGGCGATACTCGTTCTCGTTTCTCGTGTTTCCTTCTTTATGGAACGATTACTTCGTCGTTGGAGAAATCCTTTATGACAGAGTGAGGCTCAACGAGGTAAGTAAAAAAAAGCAAGTTTCAAGGAAATATATTTTCTAAATACACCCCACATTTTTGTAGTTGTGGGGTAAAGCATCCATTCCAACAGATGGAGGAAAGTTCGTAGAATGTTGGAATCATCTCATGATAAGTACAGGAAAGTCATTAGGAACAAACGTAGGACAGGGAAGGATGATAAGTACGACAAGAATGTTTCGCTGTTCAAAGCAATGTCGATGAGGCTTTTTAATGTAGCCGCAAGCAAGCATTGACTTTGAAATTTGCGTTTGTGGCAGAGCATCGAAAGTCCGTCGAATAGGAAGGCAATTCTTGGTTGACCAGAAAACCACCAGAAAAATGATAATGGGTTGCGTTGACATGGTCAACGTCTCCTCACAAGACTTCAGTTGCATCAAGAGAGAAAGCTCGTGAGGCAAACGGGCACAAACTCCGGAGATTATATTCTACCAAGAGGTATTGGATCTGATTCATACGGACATCCAAATCTTTCATCATATAGCAGTAAAAACATTCAGACTTGGAGTAACGTTCTAACAGTTGACCCGTAGATACCTATCTAGCATGAATACCCGAGACTTGTAGAAGTATTGAAAAATCTGCAGCCGCAGAATTATTCTTTCGTTGGAAGAAACTAATGCTTTTAAGGATTTGGCACATGAATAATTCATCCTGCGTTCTGTTACATTTCGCATGGCTAATTGCAATAATTGTCTTTTCTTTCTTAATTTATAAGATAGGAACCTTTATAAATAATTGTCCAACTGTAAGGAATTCGAATTTCTCAAACAGTGGACAGTATGTGTCCTACAAGATAAATTTTCATCACCAAGTTACAAGTTTTTACAGACACATCGGGTAGGTTTTAAACTTGGATAGGTACGTGTTATTACAAGTCATCAAAGAGGGGAAATATGACGAACTAACTCACTTTTCTCGTTGATAAGAGTCGTACAAGACCACGGATGAGCCAGACAAGGTCAACTTACGAGGTTCTGCATTTTTACTGCCGAATTTTTGACATGGATATGTCTTAGTTCTGGGGGTCATTCCAAAATTTTCGACACACAAAACAATGCAACGTTTTTTTTCTGATGCTGTTGAACGCAGGAAGCTGAAATTTGAGAGGCAGGGTCAATAGATACATACTTTTGTACATCATCAAATTTGATGATCACTGATCAGCTGAGTGAGCTCCATGGCCACTTCCTCTCCTGTTGAACGCAGGAACCTGAAATTTGAGAGGGCGGGTCAATGGAGAATGCTGAAGGCGCCTGAGTGGTCACTGATCAGCTGAGTGAGCTCATCATTTAAATTACCTACCATCATAAGACATATCCATGTACAGATGTATCTGCGTGCAGTGTAGATACTCGTTAGGGTTTTATCTACTTCCTAACAAACTTGAGCTTTTTTAGAATATTATACTAGTCGTTAACTTCTTCTATTTTTTAATAGATAGACAAGAAGTGGAGTTTATTTAGGTTCTTATTGCTGACTCCTCTCTCTATGTGCGATTTTTAACCTTTCAGATAGAGTAATTTCTCCAGTCTGTAATATAACATAATCTTGCATTTGTGGTTGAAGTATAATTTTATTTCATTATTGTAGGCAATAATTATTTTGTACTTGAAATAGAAATACCAAATGAATTAAAATTTAAAAATCTATTTCAAAGGTTCATTTTTTAAAATACTAAACCAAAATCAAATTATTGAAGTATTCTATTTTTCAGGTCCCAAATTATCATTGAGGAACACTAGTGTAAAGGAAGAGGTATAACACGCCTATCATTAGCTATACTAGACCTGTCAAGCGTTCGTCGTCGTCGTCGAGTGTGCAATGCTGAAAACTATCACGTACTTAATGGCTTGGCTGCCATTAGTGGTCAAGGTTTGGCAATTCTCGCGAAAACAGCCCGCAAAAATGCGGCCGGTGTGGAGAATGAAATGACGGAGGAGAACCGCCGAAAGTCGAAGGCCTGAAGCAAGGTCACGGTGAGCAGCGCTGCCACGTCGACCCACTTTGCCACCAGCTCAGCGATAGAAGGCGCTGACGAAACGTTTTTCCAGCTTAGCATTTCTTTCCTCCTGTTGATTGAATCATTACGATATTATTTATAGCATTGACTCATCAAGTAAATTTAAACTGCCTTAACAAGTGCAGTCCGTATTAAGTCTCAGCACCAAACAAACATCGGCGAACTAGGGTTCTCGAATGCTCGTTCGGTGTGGATGGGTTCGTCGTTGATTGCGAACATCGGCTAACCGATCATTCGTGTTCGTCAGTGCTTCAAAAGAATTCTCCGTCTGTATGTTGCTGGTGTAAAGGGGTTTTAAGCAAATCAACCAAATTCTCATTTCTGGGAACTTCTACGAATACTGACATTGTCAGAGATTTGCAAACGCTTGCACCAGCTCAGCCACCTTTATACACCGGATATTACTTTTTGAGAATCAAACCACTCTGAGTCGTATGAAGTTGTGTAGGAAATTATGAAATGTCTTTTTCTCCAGGTTCTACACGGATAGGGTGTTTGGGTGGACAAGCTGAACAAGAAAATACCCATTACAAGAGGGTCTTGGAGCTCAGAAAGAGAAATAGAAAGTCAAGGTGAAATATAGGCGCGCTTTCAAGAAATTGGCGTGTACAGAGCGGAGAACTGAGGAAGAGGGAATTCTTCAAATCGCCTCCTTCCTAACATCGATATCCAGAGTGATGCTATGTAATGGATTGAAGCACAGTGTAAGCGTGTGGGATCAGTAATGAGAGTAACGTCGGTTGGCCGTAGAATGAAGATCTCCTTTCCGACAATTGGGGATCGCCTACGAATTGACCTGCCTTTTGTTAATTGGACACGGAAAAGTCCGGGAGTTCCTACATCGATTCAACCCGGCGAGCAGACAGGATGCTTCGAGTAAGTGTTTGCGGAAAGTAAAGCCACTATACCCAAGGTACCCAATTAATTAAACATTGAAGTAAAAGTCAGAAGGATATGTGTCAGGTGCAACATTTTCAGTGGTATAAAACTGTAACGGGTAATGGGTAGTTATTACAAAATACATCGTGGATAACATTTTGGTACCTACGACTAGTTAACATGATTAGTTCTAACCGTCCACTTTCTCTTAGAATAGTGTTGAGTGTAGTAGTTATGTGATATTCTTCACCCCTTCAGTATTTATCTGTCAAGAGGATTTGTATGATTACTCTTTCTTATTCGGTGCTGAAACAGGCGGACAAACCCAAGGTCAAGAAGAAAGGGGTTTTTGGCCTTATTGGATAGATCCATATAACATTCAGGTGTTATACGAGTTGATATGAATTTCGTGCTCTCGGTTTATTCCTTCGAATGAAGCAATGTTATCTTGCTAGACTAGAGAGATGATGATGAATTCATTAAGAGCCAGATAATGCGCCTGAACACGTAAGTCAATTTTACACGTGCTGAAGCTGGTCTGCTGTTCATTATTATGGGACAGTCCCGTTTTCTGCCCTCACGTGGCCAATAATTCTGTCGGAACGTGAGAATGTCCCAATTTTGGCTGAACAGAAAGAGTACACTGGTTGAGAGATCGTAATCGTATTTCCCAACTTTGAATTATGTACCATTATAAGTAGTACCATAACTTAATCTGTCATTTTCGTGAGAACTCGACCAATTCTTGCAGACATTGCTTTGCACTTCAGACGAACGCAGGTGAGCAGTTCTCCATGTTTGTCGTGCTCTGCTCCCGGCTGTTCAAGAAGATTGGCCTGATGTTTTCTCAGCCTCAGGAGAACGACGATTCAAATTTCAAGATCGCTAGTAACCTTCTTCGATCTCTGGTACAGTTCAAGTACCGTCTATTAAACAAATGCATGGGGCCTTTGGTTCCTTACATTCCTTTTTCTCACGCAGGAGGTGAATTCAGATTTTTCTCGACAGCAAGCTGAAAAAGATTTCCAGCTACTAGCCAATCTAAACTTACGTAGTGAATCAACTTCATATGCTCAGTAGATATTATCAAGACCCCAATTAGAATTCCTTTGATGACTCAGTGAGGGGATATACACTGATTCCTCAGATGGACCTGATTCTGTCAACATTCTGGTAAAGACTAGCAAAACATCAACTCGTACCATGGAGAAAGCCTCTATCGCTGACTCCGAGAGTAAGAGGAAATGCTCTTACGGTTGATTCATAATAATTCAGCAGTATGCACTGAGAAACATCACCCAACCCCTGCGATATGCTTCACAATAAATTTCTACTAAAATTCCACCTCGACGTTTCCATACGTGGAATTTGGTTATGACATGAATTCCTGCTTTACAGCTGGCCCAAAGGAGTTTTGATATTTAACATCAGAGACATTCATTACGATGGGAGACTATTACAGTAATGCTGAAAAGGGTTATCAATCGAAGGACTGGTTAGTGAGAGGGATCAGTTGGTATCCCAATTAATTAGTAATCGGCGATTCCACCTCTGCCATGACGTGACCAGTACCAGTAAATGGATTACCTCACTAAACCCTCGAGGAAAGGAAGAACGAGTTGAATCACTCTTCCATATAAAATGGTATAAATTTCATATTCATTTCGTGTTAAATCACGAATTTGGCTCTTTAACACATTATATTTACCTACCTATTTTAGTAATCGTTGGTTTTCCCATCGCCGGCCACTGGAGATAGTACTAGTAGATGAAAAAAAAACAGTTTTCCACCAGTTAGGATTTACTTTCCTTGTCATCGATTATAGTCTTTAAGAGTGGCTTTTATTTTTATTTCTCGGAGTTGGGTAGATTTTAGTTTGGGAACATGTATCAAAAGCACTGAGGTGTTCCACAGTTCCGAAAAGTGATTTCACATCGGCATGCATCACACTTGAATGAGTTGGTGTTCAACGTGGAGCTCCACGGTGAAAGTTGGCCGAAACAGAAAGTTATTTTCGTGATCAGATCGAGGTTGAAAATACGAGTCAAATTGGAATTCCAGATTTACCGCAGGTTCATGATCAGCGATTGTCCTTTCTCCTTGAGCATCATTCCAACTACTTTTACAAGAACAATGTACTTATATTGCGCATCTTTTGAATATATATAGATATAACTGATCAACTGGTGATTGAAGACCGCAGAGTAATAATGAACTAAATCCAAAATTTTCAATTGGTGGTTTGGTTCTTTCTTCAAACGACCTCCTCTAGTCCATCATTTGGCATATCAGAACGAACGGGTCAACACTAAGTAGAAGAAACCATATCCAAGTCCTTTTGTTCCAAGTCATCGTGAATCCTGTAAAAATAATACAAAATAGTGCTTAGTTTTGGTTTATTATTTTCAATAATTAGCCTTTGGAATCGAGCAAGAAAAAAAATTTTAACCCCCCTCAAAATTTGATTGAATTTTAAAATTTTTTTGAGACCACCCGGAGCTCTGCAGGTCAAACCGTTCGGTCCCTATGAGTACTTGAGGGTTTTCCTTCGATAAAACAGAAACACGAGTGTGAATCACAAAAGAGGTCTAATCTCCGTACAAATTTTATCTGACTAAAATGCGATCGCTGTTCATTTTTTCGATTTGTATACAGTTTTGCCTTCTGCGTAACCAGTAATCAAATTTCCATACGAAGCTCTCTATTTTTCGAATCGAGTGTGAAGCGTTTAGTTCTTTCTAATAAACTTGATTGTGAAGGTGTGAAGCCAGTATGGTGTGGTAGGTAGTACCTACCAATGGTTGGTAGGTAAAAAAGAAGTTGGTAGGTAAAAAAAAGTTGGTACCTACGTAAAACGCTGCAAATCATTGTCCAAAGTATTATTATTTTCTGTATAGATCACCCTTCTGTATAGATCACTGGTTCTCCATCAATAGCACCTACTACCATTTGTATTCTCCCTTGACCTTCCCTCTCAAATTTCAGCTTCCTGCGTTCAATAGGATTGAAAATGGCTTCGAAGCTCACTCAGATAATCTCTTCCAGGCGTCTCCAGCATTCGAGGAGATGTTCTTCACTCTTCAGATCACTGATCAGCTGTGTGAGCTCTGAAGCCATTTTCAATCCTATTGAACGTAGGAAGCTGAAATTTGAGAGGGAAGGTCAAGGGAGAATACAGATGGTGGTAGGTGCTATTGATGGAGAACCAATGATCTATGCAGAAGGGTGATCTATACAGAAAATAATAAACCTTTGGGCAATGATTTGCAGTGTTTTAATTGTCTTATCCTTGTTATGTAAAATCCGATTTATATATTGTGATTGAGACTCTCATAAAATATATTTCAACTAGGTGCCATTGATGAGACGTTAAGTAATACTAAATGTATATGGAACAAGTTCTTAATTATAGATTCATAATTGAAGAAGATTCACTCTCGTGTTTCAGTTACTTATCGTTGAGAAGGCTGTAATATTGAGGTGGATCATTCCGCGATAGATTACGAATGGAGGGTTATGTCTACCCAGCAGCTACCACATGAAATCGGGGCCTGACGTCCTCAACCTGTGAGCGCCATGAACCTTCCATCAAGGTATTCGTAGATGAAATCATTTTGACACCAGTTTTGGCTTCGAAATTACCATTATTTTTTTTTTAAATGCAAGTAGGTTATATCCTGAAATTTCCGACGTCCACTACTATACATTTCTACAACAGTTTTCAATGTACATAAATGTTTTTGGAGTTCGACGTCACCATTATAGGTAATTTTTTACAAACTAAGAACAAAAACTATGTATCGTGGAAGAGTAGAGTTGATGTAAAGATTCATGCAATCTTTTTTTAAAATTTTAGAAATCAACTAAACGCATGGTTGGGGGAGCGCAGGGTGAAAATGGACAGAGGAAGAAAGTTGACATCCCTTTTTAAACATTTCTGACTTCTAAGTTTTTGTGTGGTAGGTATGAGGGTTCTACCCTTATCAGAAAATTGTAAGCGTCAAACTTTGTATGCTCTATGAATTGAAATAGACAATTTATGATGTTCTGCTCTGTGCGAAATTGTGTTCAAATTTCAAACGGTTTAATTGGTATTTCATGGCAACTTCATTGGTTTTCATGGCAATTGTTGCATTGTGTCTGTTGACGAGCCTCTTAAAGGAGGATCGCCGGCGTTAGAATCAATTCTATGGAATTCCAAGGGGGAACATCACAATACAAAGATTGTTAATAAAAAAGGTGCAGTGGGAAAAAATTAAAACGGACTACCAAAGAAGATGACTGTACGAGGACGGCCTTGAGTGTGAGCGGTATAAAATGACCTAGTATAAACCAACCAGTGTTATCACATTATTACCGGAGAGTACTATCCATAGTGATGACGATCCCGCGAAACTACAATTCAGTGCGAATAGAATCCGGCGAGACATCGATCCTGTAAAAGCATCACCCATCAGATCTGCTCAAATTGTTTTTGTTAGGCATTACGGAGATGGAAAATGTCATACACTTTTCTACGATGTCCTTATTTTGGTTTATTATTTTCAATAATAAGCCTTTGGAATCGAGCAAGAATAAAAAATTGTAACCCCCTCAAAATTTGATGTTTTATGTTTCCAGGTACGTAGAATACGAAAATCCAATTAAAAATTTTCCGGCCGTACGCGGCACTTTTCTTAGCAACACTGGATTTGGTTCAAATTTGGTATATGGGCTCCATTTGGGGTCTAGTTGTGCCGCAAAGCTTTTGGTTGATGTCAGTCACTTCTAAGGGGTAAAAATTGAGGGTTGCAATTTTCAAGAGTGTCCCAGCTCGAAAACTCTCGAATTAAACGTATCGTTTTTTTACCAATTTTAAATAATATTGAATTTAAAAATTTTTTTGAGACCACCCGGAGCTCTGCAGGACAAACCGTTCGCTCCCTACGAGTACTTGAGGGTTTTCCTTCGATAAAACAGAAACAAGAGTGTGAATCACAAAAGAGATCTAATCTACGTTCACATTTTATCTGACTGAAATGTGATCGCTGTTCATTTCTTCGATTTGTATTCAGTTTTGCTTCCGAGCAACCAGTAATCAAATTTCCATATGAAGCTCTCTATTTTTCGAATCGAATGTGAAGCGTTTAGTTCTTCCTAATAAACTTGATTGTGAAGGTGTGAAGGCACTATGGTGAAGTAGGTAGTACCTACCAATGGTTGGTAGGAAAAAAAAGTTGGTAGGTAAAAAAATTTTGGTAGGTAAAAAAAAAATTTTAAAAACAAATTAAAAAAGGCTGCAAATCATTGCCCAAAGGTTTATTATTTTCTGTATAGATCCCTCCCTACCAACCATAGGTGCCTACTACGTACTAGGGCATTTTTGAACATTTCAACCCTTCATTTCCATTTGGTTGGTGGTTGGGTTTGAAATTTTCAAAAATTCCCTAGTAGGTATTAAGTACCTACGGTTGGTAGGGAAGGATCTATACAGAAGGGTGATCTATACAGAAAATAATAAACCTTTGGGCAATGATTTGCAGCGTTTTACATTTAAGCGGTGAAGGTAGTTGTGGTATTTTTTGTGACATAAGATGACACGAAAAATATCTTAAAAATTAACCTTTTCCCGAAAACGAGGGGTTAAAAACTGAAAGAGCAACTTTTTGTTGAAAATGAGTTAGTTATAGAACCGATCCCTTGAAGGCTGGACGCATTGCATATAATGCGATCACACAGTATAGAGCGCGACGCGTATTTATGCAGCATGTTGTGTTACAATTGGAATGCTGAATACTGCTTGATTGAATACTAGAAAGAGAACTGAAACACACTCAAGAAACATCTTCATGACCGAAGAGGGCAGAGATAAATTGGTACTAATGGAGGAGCATAAACGAATAACAACTCTTGGATGTCAGAAAGCATTTCCCAATTATGGTAATACTTACCTAAATGAGCAACTTTATGATAAAATTACAACATCGATGAGTGGGTGGCAGATTTCTCCTGAGAAATTGAGTTGGATGGAGTGCTCAGAGATAGCAGCACTGCCGCGAGACCCCTCCGATCTGACTGAAATGTAGAGTGCACTCCACCAATGACTGCAAAAGGTTTTTGTATTAGTTTTCGCCGTCCAAAGCAATAATATCTACATATTATGTTATTCTTGCTTTCTTGTCATTGAAACAGGTGTTATCTCTGAGAATGTTTATCCCAAAACGAGCGAGTATTCTACCTCCTATGGGTCGCGAAAATTTCATTATTTCCCACAACCTGAGAAAGTCAATTGTCAGGAAACAATGATGAAAAATGTTTTCTGTTACTTTTCTATCTGTTAGTGCAGGATGTGCTGAAATTGAGCAAGGTAGTTTCAATTCAGCAAGTCTCTTTAGAAACTGCACGTTTGGTTATTCTGACTCGAACTTTTGTTCGAATGGTTTGTTTTATAGAAGAACCACTTTTATTATATTGATAAGTTTCTGTTTGTTGAAACAAATGTTTCTCATAATAAGATTTAACAAGTAAATATCTAATAAGTATGGCTCAAAATGGCTCTTTCATTGTATCGGTGACTGTTCTTTTGAGTTTTGAGACTGTAGTTACATCGTATTGATCATCATATGAATGCAATGTCTAACACAATCCACAATTTGGCAGACTTGCCAGAGGATGAGTAATATTTGTATTCGTTTGGATAAATGAATACATGCTATCAAGCCAAAATTATCCAAACTATTCCTATGGCGACATTTCTTCAATCATGGTCTCCTATTTCTGTTTTATTATTTTCAATAATAAACCTTTAGAATAGAGTAAAATTTGAATAAAAATCCTAAAAAATTGATTGTTTACTTTTGGGACTTTGCCCAGTTTCCATGGACCAATAGAACCATTGGGAGTCTAGTTTGTGCCCCTGAGGTTTTGGTTATAGTCAGTCACTTCCAAGAGGTAAAAAGTGGGGGAACGATTTCAAAACGCCCTAACTTAACGCCCATTCCACCCAAATATTTTATTTTCTCGTTTTTTCTATTTATAATTTTATTTCAAATCAAATAATACTAGGAACGTACTGTAAACATTTCAGAACTTTTTAATAACTGTAAGTCGTACTTACAGACAATCTCTATTAGTAACAAAAAACACGCAAATGATAATTTTGATGATAGCTGTTGTTATTGATAATGAAATTGATATTTTTTTGTTAGCCCTAGGTAACCACGACGGACAGAAACAATTGGTACTTGAAGACCTGGATAATAGAAACTAAATAGATTCGTTATTCGATGAAACGATCGGGCTAGCGAGCGCACCAAGGCAGGCCGCAGACGAAAAATCTCACTCCCCTGTAAAATTGTGTTTTGCACTCAATACACATACATTTTGTACACTTATCTCCGACACCATGCGTAGGATTTTGATTTTTTCCCAAATGTTCGTATTGAGAAGCTCTACAAATTTGCTGGAACGATTACCTAACATTTTGTTACAATCGTTAGGATTCAAGCGGAAGTGGGATACAATTTATCCTTTATTTATCATTTAATGTTGAGAGAAGTTTGTAACTGAACCTAACATTCTGGATCAAGAAATTTCGAAAATCCAATCCAGCAGGTTTTTAAAGCTAAGCTAGACGAATACGTAAAAAAGGTCAACAACTCTCATAGTGACCGAGGAAAATGCACCTAAGTGTGAAAAGTTGGTACCTACAAAAATCACGTTTATTGATTTTTGCATGACCCCTATATACTTTTTTCCGTTTCCATCCAGGTTTTGAGTAACATAGCTTTGATCAAATAGGTGATAAAAATTTCAAAGTCTTGGATTGAATAGGAACAGATACAACGTAGATATACGCCTGGGTGGAGTAGTCCCTTTAAAACCTTTCAATGTAATGTATTGTTTTGGTTTATTGTTTTCAATAATGAACCATTGGACTCGAGCAAGGAAAAAACAATTTTAAAGAATTTTCGTCAACACCTAGAGATCTGTCGGACCAAACATTCGCCTATGAGAATAATTAATTATTTAATGAATAATTACTCTCTTTTTTCATAACTTAATTGAGGATAGTGTTCAAGTTTCAGAAATGAATGAAACCATCCAGAGCTTTGAACGATGATCCATGATGAAATTATAGTTGATCGTGAAATTAATTGAGATTACACGTGACCTGTCTAGGACCATTTCGACCGCAACCCCCTTCACCCATCTATCCTGATCCCTAAAAGGGTTGGAAAACACTATGTTCTTCGCAGACGAGTGATCTTTACAGAAATATAATGAACTATTGTGTAATAATTTGCAGTGTTTTTTCAGCAGCTGTCATTGTGACAATTTTAAAAATACAATTTCCGGATGAATTCGGAATCGCCACTTCCAAAAAATGCATTTTCGGTTAATCTTTTGAACTATGGCAAATTCATTACTCACTGGTTCCTTGCTATTAGTTGTCATTCAATATCATCGTAGGATCTAAATAATTTCTTAAGTACCTACTGTTCATAATTTAGAATAGCGGTATAAATCAACCAAAATCTCCAACAATTTCATTAATGCTTTATTAATACAATCTTTACAATTTTCTTCTCAGGAACCTAAAATACGTTTTTTAAAGTTTGTTCCTACATCCAGGGTCTTCTTGGGAGGTACACGCCGTCCTTAGAACTCGCATGAATAAAATCTACGTACGATGACACTTGAGTGTAGGCCGCTGGGTAGTTTATCTGGTTACATCCAATACCCCACGAAACGATGCCTGGAACGATAAAAAATAAATACCTAAGTTACTAACTGATTATGTTTAATTGAAGTGCAATGAATTGTGTAAGATTACTACATCGCAAGCTCGCATATGAGTGTAGTTAGGCTGTTATTGTTGACCTATTTACCTATGTTACCCTAAAAATGCCATTCTTACTTGAACAATTAAAAATATACAGTCTTCGCACAAAACTTGCTTCATCACTCTTATAATATTGTCATGGAAATAAATTCAATCAGATAAATTTAATTTGATTTGGTCTCAAAGCTCCAAAAATACCAATAGATATACCGTCTACCAAATTGGGTGGGCAGTAAAGCTTCCTCGCCTAAAACAAAATGGGCATGCAAAATTAGTTGGGGTTAATTTAATGGAACATTACGAGTCATTCCTCTGATTGATTCCCTCTACCAATCTACCTCCATCTTCACGTGCATTCTGTTGGGTTTCTGTATTGACAAACATCAATTTTTTCACACTCATTTTCACTCATGTCGTGGCTCCTATCGATCCGATAGTAATGAAATAAATGAGCGATTATTTTGGGCGAGCCACGAATACGAGAAAAATCGGGAGTATAAAACATAAGAGCATGATGTTTAGATAAACTAAATTTTCTTTCTTTTTATGCCGATAAAATACATTAGTGTTAGCGAAGCCCCAAAAATTTCATCAAAAACGGGCAATGATTTACTAAGGTCATGTCCGGGACGAAGAATTGACCACCAACAAAATTGTTCAAAAGTCAAAAACGAGATAGAAAAAGCTACCTTGGGTGATGAGGAAGTGAAAAAATGGTGTGCAAAACATAAGTAAGTGTATAAAATTCGCTTGTTCAAAGCTTCTCGTTCCACTCACCTGCTACAACAAACCCTTGAACTGTGTACACGATAGCTGGTCCACCACTGTCACCCTGTAAACAGAATATTTCGATAAAGTCGTTATGATGAAAGATTCTTGATCGATGATGACTAAAATAGCTTAAGAAGTTCTAGGTTGGTGTTAAATACCATTGCGACGTAGGGAAATATGGAATACATATACTATAGTTTGATAAAGACCTTTGAACTCATAGTACCTTCAAGTAATACACATTGCCAATTTCACATTTTTAATAATTCTATGAAAGCTTCTTCCTTGATTCATATAGAAATACTAATCATATATCATTTACTATAGATTATTAGATTATGTTAATAGTATTTATATATTATATTATACTACCTACATCACACTACTACATCACACGGGAGGTGGATAATGTAAAGTCTAAGAAGAATTTATCTATTTGTAAAGATAAGAAGAGAGAAGAAAGTGCAATAGAAATTATTTACGGCAAGCGTTGTCGCAGCTAAAAGGCGTGGAATCCAACAACCCCTGAGTCATAGCTAACAACCTTGTCTACAACCTTGGCACGGGAAAAGTGTCACGGAGTTACTCGAGTTGGGAATATCGGTAGGTGTACTCCGTAGTATCACCATCCGCGTCCTGCTAGACTTGTACCTGTCGTTTTCCTTGACATTTTCGTGACATTTTCCTTCATCCCTCTCTTCCACCCTCACCTTCCACATCTTCCCATATCACTAGGCAGACGTCTGGTGAGTCCTAGGTATCCTCCCAATTAAATTTTATTTTTGTGGTGTGTCCCCTCAGCCTTTGAGGAGAGATTGAAAAAAATTATACAGAATGTTGTAATTCATAAAACCACAGGACAGGAATCGATTTTAGAGTTAATTTCCAGCAAAAGATGTCTCTTAGTAATATTTTTTTAAAGAGGCTTCGTTTTCGAGTTATTTCATTTTTTTTTTCGTGTTTTCGACCTTACCTCAGTAAAACGGTTATAACTCCCCGAATTTTCGTGCAAATTCAAATATAATTACACCGTTGGAAAGAGCATAAAATTTCCTAACTCCTTGATGGAGAAATCCCATTTGAGACTGGTGGTAATTGGACTTGAAACGAAAAAGTGGTCAAATCTTGGAAATCATAACTTTTTTCAAACGCTCATAGGATCTGTAATCCGGCATGCGAATTTTTACCTGTAGACCTAAAAGATGTGCAAAAATTTCAGCTTTCCAACGGTCTTGTCATTTCGTTTTGAAAGTGGAGTTTATCATAGAAATTTGTGTTTGAACGCAGAAAAACGTGAATTTGAACGTGAAAAACTTGAAAGTCAAATAAATCGAAAACAAAGCCTCTTAAAAAAATTACTTAGACACATTTTTGATCTAGAATCGATTCCTGACCTGTGACCGTTATGAAATGAAACACCCTGTACATATAATTGGATCCTAAAAACCACATAGATTCCTAAATGTCGTTGGTCCTTCGTGAGTCCCGGACAGGGTGTACCTATGCTCCATGTGTAACTTGAGAGAATACGAGAACCCTGAACATTTCTAGGTAAAATGCCCAATACTTGCTTACTATAGCTGAATACACCACGGCAAAAGCACCCCGAGCAGATCAAAAATGATCGAGATACTAATCGGAAGCGACTGGGAAAATTTATAAAGATACACCAAAGCAGTGTGGGCTTGCCATCGAACACTAATCAAGGAATTCAATTTTTAAATAACAAAACCAATATATACCTATGTATCAGAAACAAATATATAACTATAGATCCGAACTTATTACAGTATATTAAATAACAAATTAAAAAACTAACTACAATTATAAACTATGTCTTGTGTATGTACGATGCAAAATACTATAATGAATGGATTAAGAAAATTAATTATGAAAAATAAAATATTAATAATAGGTAGGAAGAAAAATATTGAACTGCAGCTGATGGTAAGATGCTACCAAAGTAGTCAAATGTGTTTAAATACCGATGTTGATAATTATTGAAATATTCTTGATCAATAAACATGTAATCACTCTATCTATCTACATAAGTTCTATAGAACAAACTATAGCTGTAACTGATTATTCTGTTCTTACTCGACAAGCGTCAGTGTTATTTCCTATTAAGCAGAAGATTTGTTGATCATTCATGTTATTCGCTGGTTCCAAATGTACTCCAACGTTTGCGTTCTTTCTGCAAGCCTCCCATGAAATTTTGTATAGGGCCGTCTTCATAAGCGCGCTTGGAAGTTTGGTGACCTTATCGTCCACGGTTTCAGTGTTCGTGCTTCCCCATCCAGCCACAATGACGACCGATCTGTCCGGTACTTGGTCTGAAAATAAGAATCAGAGTTTTTTAAAAAGAAAAATTGGGCAAATTCCCACGACAAAAACTCAAGAGTTGGGTCGATTATTGTGAGTACAAGTAAATCAGAAATAATTATTAGATCAACTTATGCTTCAAGTGGGCGAGTAACAGAAAACTCGTCACAATAAATTTCTGACGTAAGGTTTCGTGAATCTAATTCAATGATTTTCTATTTTGTTTTTAATTGTTTCATATTGTATGACCATATCCTATCACTATGCCTAGCTATACTAATTTATAAATGTGTTTTTCGGTCCGGAACCGACATGCACCAATAATATTCGGTGTAGACTAGAGACTGGAGAGTAGAATTTACCTCCTTGGTTCGGAAGACAGATCGGTATAACGTTGGTATTGAATTGGACAGCCGGAATCTTCAATAGCGCCAGATCATTCGTTTGTATCATGATACCATTAGAGAGGAAGACGTCGTAATCCGGGTGCAGTGTGATACCTATGACTTGTCGCACCAAATTAGGATCCTTATCGACAGTTGCATGAGATCCCAACTCCGCCTTTATGTCTGAAGCTTGAAATCTGATATTGGAACAAAATCGCCAATTAAAACTAATTTTGGGCAAGAGACTGGTTCTTATAGTAGTTGTTATGGGAAATTGTTCAATTTCAACGCACTTTAAAAAGTCATAATATATTAGATGTCCAAGGTAACACATTTTTACATATGCGAAAACCAAGCCGATTTTCAATAATAGCGTATGTATATAGTTTTACAAGATTCTCTAGGTCTTGAAATTCCATCGCTTGCATGTTAATGAAAAACGCTGCAAATTATTACACAATGGTTTATTATTTTTCTATATAGATCACTCGTCTACAAAATCACCAACCATCCAATATGGAAAAAAAAAATCAAAAAAAAAAAAAAAAAAAAAATCAAAATCACCAACCATCGATCGCATTTCGGTCAGCTCTAATTTGAACGGAGATTAGGCCTCTTTTGCGATTCACACTCGTGTTTTGATTTTTATATATATATATTTCAATATAAACCCTTAAATTTTTGTAGGGAGCGAACGGTTTGTCCTACAGAGCTCCGGGTGGTCTCAAAAAGATTTTTGAGTTAGGGCGTTTTCAAAATTTCAAAATTGATTTCGGAACCCTCAGAAGTGACCTACATCAACCAAAAGCTTCGGGGCACAACTAGACCCCAAATGGAGCCTACATACCAAATTTCATCAAAATCGGTCAATGCTAAGTGGCAAAAGTGCCGCGTACGGCGTACGGCGTACGGCGCACGGCGTACGGCGCACGGCGTACGGCGGACGGACGGCCAAATTTTTATTCGATTTTTGGATTCTACGTACCTTGAAACGTGAACCATCAAATCTTGAGGGGGTGTTAAAATTTTTTTTTCTTGGTCGATTCCAAAGGTTTATTATTGAAAATAATAAACCAAAACGCTGCAAATTATTACACAATGGTTTATTATTTTTCTATATTGATCCCTCGTCTGCAAAGCCACCAATCATCCCACATGGAGAAAAACATCGATCGCATTTCGGTCAGCTAAAATTTGAACGGAGATTAGGCCTCTTTTGCGATTCACACTCGTGTTTCTGATTTATCGAACGTCCAAACCTTAAATTATTGTAGGGAGCAAACGATTTGTCCTACAGAGCTCCGCGTGGTCTCAAAAAATTCTAAAAATTCTATAGAATCTTAGATTGAAGGAAAAACAATACCATTATATCAAAATTTTTTGAGTTAGGGCGTTTTCAAAATTTCAAAATTAATTTTGGAACCCTTAGAAGTGACCTACATCAACCAAAATCTTCGGGGCACAACTAGACCCCAAATGGAGCCTACAAACCAAATTTCATCAAAATCGGTCAATGCTAACTGAGGAAAATGCCGCGTACGGCGGACGGACGGCCAAATTTTTATTCGATTTTTGGATTCTGCATACCTTGAAACGTAAACCATCAAATTTTGAGGGGGTGTTAAAAAAAAAGTTTTCTTGGTCGATTCCAAAGGTTCATAATTGAAAATAATAAACCAAAATGAATTCTTTGTATTGATCGGATCGCGATGAAACCAAGCAATCATCCTAGGCCCATGCCCAAACTACCTACCGAATTTGAGCAAAATCAGCCTATTGGATATAGAGAACTTGTTGTTCAAAATAACGTCTTTTTGTGATGAAATTGGAGACGAACACTGAAAATGTCTTTAAAATCGGTCCATAATTTCCATAGGAATTGACCACCAACATACGGACTGACAAGGAAATGAGAGTTTCCCTAGCCTGGAATAATTTTGGATGAAATTTCAAAAGGGGATGAACATTCGAGCATTATTGTGTCTCAAGCGGATAGAAAAACATTATTTAAATGAACATACATTCAAAAGAAGACATTTATGAATAAAAAGAACTTTTATACTCACAGGTAGTAGTTCACGACATTTCCACGGATAATCCTGGGTTCCTTAGGAGTTCTAAAACAATAAAACAGAAACATGACTTAATTTCTTCTAACTCTTGATTCAATAATACTTTTAATTTGATTTTGATCGTATGTTGACCATTATATTGAGCTGAAAGTATACACACTATTTTCTACGTTTTTGCTATAACAAATGGTAAAATTAATAGTGGATGTATTATATTACATTGCATTTGCTCTTTATAATCATACGCATTGTATAAAATCAACTGATTTCGTTTACCCATCTTCGTAGAGACATACGCAGTGACCAGCCGTCAGAACGTATTTGTCAGCGATTAACGCTGCTCCACAGTAAAAAGTATTTTTCTTCTTCAGCTTGACCATCCAGGGGAATTCGTGAGGAACGGATTCAACGCCTCCAACTATCCTGTCGGTAAACGGGTCCGCATTTGTAAGACCGCAATCTATGGATAGATAAAATAATGAGTTAGATCATATTATTTAATTTTGTGAGAGGGAGAATATTCCTTTTCCAACAAACGATAATTTGCTCCTCGTCAGCACTGCGAAGAGTGAGGGAAACGAAATTCACATCTGTGATATCCAAAAATTGTAGATCGGTAGTTCTTTAGCATTCAATAAAGCTTTACTACCTTCCTAGATAAGCAAGTAGAGTGAGATTGCAAAAAGGAGAATATTATTATTTTCCTTATTGCTAAGATTCTGCAGGTTTAATTGCTTCATTTAAGGTCTACTAACACTATCTTTGGTTTCCCCATCTAGGGGTGGAGGAGGTAAATTTTCTTGTAGAAGCAGGTTTCCCAGGATGTCTTTGAAACTACGAAGTAAAGCGTTAAATGGTTGTCATTAAAATCTCACAGTTAGATTCTGCGTCGAGTGCCAATTTTTAACCGACTTCAAAACTACCGTAGGCGCGAAGAAGGAGGTACCTAGTCTTTTTGTTGGGTCACGGGACGACGATTTTTTTTTTTGGTATGTTTGGACACCTTGCTTTTTTAGGACGTCCCACAGTAAGACTTGGGCGTCCTTATGCGATCGATCTGGGATGAAGGAGGACAACACTCAACAGAAAAAAACCACACAGTAATCCGTTTTAGACCATTCTGAATCCAAATCCGGGAAAAAAAACCATAGGTGTATGTCTGTGTGTGTGTGTATATGACAAAATCTTGTGTCGTCTGCACAGGCCTTATTTCTCAACCGATTTTCCTGGTTCTTTTTTTGTTCGACGCGGAAAACTATCTAGTTGTGCACTACCTCGCCGGAATTTCGAATTTTGCCTTTTAAGGGTGGAAAGGGGGGGTTAATGCTAAAAAAAAAAAAAACGTACGTTTTTGGGCATTATCTTGTGTCGTCTGCCCAGGGCTTAGTTCTCAACCGATTTTCGTGGTTCTTTTTTTGTTCGACGCAGAACACTATCTAGTTGTGCACTATGGCGCCGGAATTTTGAATTTTGCTTTTTAAGGAGGGGATAGGGGGGGTTAATGCTTAAAAAACGTGCGTTTGCGGCCATAATCTTGTAAACTCTGCCCAGGCCTCAATTCCCAACCGATTTGCGTGTTTCTTTTTTTTTTAGTTCGACTCAGAAATCTTCCGAATTGTTCATTTTTTCACCAGAGTACCAAAATTCGTAAGGGGAGGGGATGAGTGGGGGGATAATATTCACTAAATATCCGATTTTTCAATATTTCGGTTCCTTTACTGCTTACTAATTGTACCCAAGCTTTGAAATCGAGGAAAAATTCTCATCACCTCCGGATTTTCATGAATTATTCTCTGTACCACCATGGAAATAACAGTGGTGCCAGGACACCATAAAAACCATTTCGTGGGTTTTTTTTTTTTTTTTGTGTTTCACCTTGAATACGGATGTGAACCTCGACGGACTGCCTACTAAAACTAATAAATGAAAGTTCAATGTTACGATGTATTTCCCATTGTCCCAGGAGGGAGGGGGGGGGTGAACTTGAATTCGCATGTTGGGTATCGTAGAACATGGATTTTAAAATGATCTTCAGATTCGAGACTCCCATGCCGCTAGAAATGTTATAGGGGATAATGGGGGGGGGGGATCACTATTTATTGCCTAAAGTAATAAATAAATTACATCGAGTGAAACAGTTTTATCGCTTACTAATTGGTTAAACTGATCTAATGCTTATCCCCTGAAATGCATGCATTACTAAACAATATGTTTTTTTTTTTATTCTGGTACCAATCTGCCTGATTCTTTTTAAAACGTGTTCTACCTGTACCCGTGGTGGTCCCGAGCGAAACTAAGAGTAATATTGTTGCAAATAATAATGGTTGCTGTATTTTCTTAGCCATTGCAGTCATAACATGACGTGTTCAACATTGTCTCCCTGCAGTAATGTTGTAAGCCCAGAGGCCCTGTTGCTATGCACTTTCACTGATCATGATGAGCTTGTTTGCATTTGACTAAAGATTAGTTGAACAGATATAGCAACACGTATTACAATAAATAGTAAGTACTTACATGGTACGTCATCAGCATTCTGTGGAAAAAATAATAAATTATGAATGGCTAGTCACTAAATTGTTTAACTTCTAGTAGTGTTTATAACTTAATTCAAGATTGTTGTTTTTTTATAATACTTATTTTATATGGTTACACCGTGTTAAAAAATAGCACTTACCTTGTAAAGAACTTTTTTCTTGAATTACATACCTTTCCAAAATGTTTTACCTCACAAGGTACCTTATCACCAAAATGTAAACCATTTTTTCTACGCTCCAAATTTTCAACATCCTCCCAAAAATAAATGAATACATTAATACCTACCTACTCCAATCTATGCTGTTTATAAGTATATAAAAAATTTCATACATTAAAAAAAAAGAAGTTCACATCTCCAAATTATTGCTCATTTTGCGATAGGAAGAAAATACATGTTACCCATTACTAATATGGATGATCCGCTTCTAGATTTATGCAGAAAACTTACTATTGTGTACAATAGAGCTGCGACCGAGAGCAAGAAAATTCTCACACATTCCATGATTTCTCAAACGAAAGTGAAAGATCATGTCTTCTTTCACCAAACACGTAAGGTACAGATATTTTTATTTTACGAATTTTGACGATATTTTGTTAAAGAATGGGTACGCCACGATATATGATTGGAAACGATAAATTTTTATGATTGTTGCTTGATGGAGCGCGGTATTGGTCTGAGTGAAAGGAGGTTGATCCATGGAAATCGTCTGATAGAGTAAAAGTCCACAGAAACCGTCCGTTTAGTGCCAACTTGACGACCTGCCTTACATTTCGTTCTCTTAAAAAAATAACACTTAAATAATATATCGATTCCTTAAAGCGCAAAGGCGCTATGTCCAAAAACGCAAAAGAAGTTTTCTCCGTGCACAATTCCTAAAATAATGGCTAATTACACTTGACTCATTATTTTCTTCAAGAAATTTTCGAGCTATAATCTTCAAGAAGGTCAATAATAGTTTTGTTGAATTTGAGTTTATCTGAAATTTTAAAAATTTATTTTAAGTTATATATTAAGTTAATAATATTTATTTTAAGTTTATTATTTTTTATTTTTCTATATAGATCACTCGTCTGCAAAGCCACCAACCATCCAACATGAAGAAAAACATCGATCGCATTTCGGTCAGCTATAATTTGAACGATTAGGCCTCTTTTGCGATTCACACTCGTGTTTCTGATTTATCGTACGTCCAAACTTTAAATTCTCGTAGTGAGCGAACGGTTTGTCCTACAGAGCTCCGGGTGGTCTCAAAAAATTCTAAAAATTCTATAGAATCTTAAATTGAAGGAAAAACAATACCTTTATATCAAAATTGTTTGAGTTAGGGCGTTTTCAAAAATTCAAAATTGATTTTGGAACCCTTAGAAGTGACCTACATCAACCAAAATCTTCGGGGCACAACTAGACCCCAAATGAAGCCTACATACTAAATTTCATCAAAATCGGTCAATGCTAAGTGGCAAAAGTAAAGCGTACGGCGGACGGCGGACGGACGGCCAAATTTTTATTCGATTTTTGGATTCTACGTACCTTGGAAACGTAAACCATCAACTTTTGAGGGGGTGTTAAAAATTTTTTTTTCTTGGTCGATTCCAAAGGTTTATTATTGAAAATAATAAACCAAAATGGGAGAACCGTTCATTAAGTTTGGTTTTTCCCATTTTTCGCCGGCAATTATTGTTCGATTTTGATGATTCCAGCGGCAATCTTCTAGTTTTTTAATTCTCCAGACTATTGCACTAATGAATTTTGAAATCCTTGAAAATTTCAAATTTAGGTACAATTTTTAAAGTTTGAGCGCCGGTAATTTAGGAAAATACTAACCCGGAACTAGGAACGAACGGCGACCGATTGAGACCCCCTTAAGGTATCGATATAATACTTACCATTTTATATAATATTTATTACTATAAGTAGGTACATATTATTTAGGTTCGATTAATTTTAGGTGAGTAGTTTTTCCAAATTCAAGGGGTGAATCAGTCAAATTTTACGCAAAAACACATGTTTTTAGAGTGTTTAAATGGCACTTTTTCGGATTAGAAGGAATCAAAAACTAAACAAATCTGCCGCTTGTCATCGTTTTATTCCTTTTTGATCGGAAGTTAAACATGTTTTGTGTGAATTATGAAGTTTCAAGAGATTACGAGAATTGGCAGGTAGGTACCTAGTTGAAAAAAAGTTGATTCCCGCAAAAATACACTCTTTTGGATTCTGAGACATGAGGTATCATGAGCGAATCGAATTCGAATTTTCGTTAATCAATAATTATATTTGTTTGCATAAATATAGCATATGAAATCAAGTGGCCATTTGACGAAACACAAGTGCATAGTTAACACTAGGTGTACAATTTCATGAATAGATAGCTTTGATATTGTTTCAAGATTCTCATTATCATTTATTTTATTGAAAACTCATTTTTATAAAATAAACAGTAAGTAATCGCATTTGATCAGCCGAAATTTTGCACATACATTTGGCCTAATTCCTTCAGTGAACCGCCTTTTCTATTCACACTCATAAAGCTTTGGGCAATAAAAAAAGATGTTTCACCATGGTCAACATCGAGCAGAACAAGAGTGAATAAAAATGGAAGGATAACATATCCAAGAAAAGAAGAGGTCATCTTGACAAGACTGCGAATTGTCCAGCGTACGGATTCTTCCTCCAGTTTGCGACTCCTGTGGATGTCAACTGACTGTCTACCACCTGCTAATGGAATCCCACCAGTACTATCTTGAACTGTTGGGAAACAATTCTACCCACTTGATATAAATTTTTGAAAAACTGAAAAAAAATTCGCTTGTATAATGAAATTTAAATAATAGTTAGACTAAGTCTTTGTGCTCGACCATGACCTGAAAAAGTTGCATGATTATAATTAAAGTAAAGTACTTTTTTAGTAAAAAAAGTCTGCCAAGTGGGTGTGGCACATAGCTTCCTCGTACCCATAACCCGATTGTATAGATGATCCGATGCATAGCAGATAGTTGATCTCAAAACATCAATCTGTAAAATTTACATGCCTTCAATGCATTTAATGCCTTGCACTACCCTCATATGGGACTCTACACGTCAACCGGCACAATTTCTGAATATTGTAGGAAACTGTAGAAGTTATGGCCGTAACAAGGAAACATACTTTAGCGCAAGCGCAGTGGCTACTGTCAGTTAGGAGGCGATGATTTTCATAGGGGACCATCTACACGCCAACCCGCACAATCCCTGAAAATTTCATCGAAATCGGATGACAGGTGTAGAAGTTATGGCTATGGCAAGGATTTCATGACAGACAGACACGGAACCAAAATTGTTCAGGAAGGTCTTAAGCGTAAAACGAGAGTGGAAATTTTGATTTTGAAGAACTTTTTTTCAACCTTGAAAAGTGAAAACAAAGCTTCCGCTACTTCGGTAGACTGGAAAGCAAAATTTGAAAAGTCGATTCACACTCGTGTTTCTGAGGTATCGTAAGTCCAACCCTTAAATCCTCATAGGTAGCTAACGGTTTGTCCTACAGAGCTCTGGGTGGTCTCATTCAATAATTCTAAAAATTCAATTCTATTTTAAATTGGCGAAAAAACAACAACTTTATATCGAGAGTTTTCAAGCTTGGGCGTTTTGAAAATTACAACCCATATTTTTCCTAGACCCCAATTGGACCCCATAAATATATCAAATTTCATCAAAAACGATCTATGGGAACTAAGGAAAGTGCTGCGTACGGCGGATAGACGGAAAAATGTTTTATTCGATTTTCGGATTCTAAATTCATATTCTAAACATTTATTATTGAAAACAATAAACCAAAATCACCCTGACTTTTTACGGTAGGTAACTTGATACAACTGGCATTAAAAAACTCGGAAGGCATTAATTTATGTATTTATTCAACTTAATCGCAACTTCATTAATTACAATTTTTATAGTAATAACAGTAGTGTTATTATGTATAGCAAAAAGTAGATATCATAAAATTCCTATTTAGAAAAGTGTTGTTTGTTTATGGATTGGGGATTCCTTTCTTGGGAGGAAGACGCCGTCAGCGGTGTGATCTGTAATGAATGGAATGTACATCGACACTTGTGTGCAGAAGTTTGGAGCTCCGCAGCCAGAACTCGCAGAGAGGATGCCTTGAATGAAAAGATCAAAGGAATGAAGAATGCGCACTTAAAGAACGAATAGATACAAAAAATGAAGGTTTGACACGTTTTTCACATAAAATAATACCATTGGAAATTTCAACTTTAGTAGGATTTTGATTTAAAACAAAATCTATCTTTGAACTTGATGCTATTACTCTAGAAAAAAGTATCAATAATATATACGTTCTAAAAAATGCCTCATAGGTCGGTTATTGAAATTCTTAGCTATATTTTATTACTTGTGATTGCCAAGTTGAAAGAATATAACCTTCCCCTTGTACAATTTTTTTACATTATTGACATCTAAATACGACCCAGGGGTCTTGAAACCTCTCTTGAGCCAGGTATCCAACATGACAATGATTTCTCATGAAAATACAGAAATTTTTATTTTTATTGATTTTCAGGATTATTTTTTAATAAAAGTACTTCTTTATTATTAAATATGAGAAATGTTTGATGTTTCAGAGCTTTTTCGGAAATCTTTTGTTGTTCCGAGATGACATTATGTCTCTCAGCGGTAAATCCTTGTCCGGGCTATATTTACACGAAATCATTTCCAAATTTGATAAAATTTTCAGCTTTGAAGAGTGTGGAATTCAACATCGTTGAATCGTTGAATGGTTGAACCATCATTTGAATTCAACATCGAAAAAACAGCTGATTGTGCGTACAAATTTACAATTTTCTCGAATTCTTTATACCTTTAGTTTGGGTTTTGGCCCATGGAGAGTGCACATTAATTTCAACGACCAGACCAGTGAATCCGCACTGTTTATGCAAAAACTGGTTAATCATCAACGTAATCTAATCGACTTCTTAATCGTGTTGCTGTTTGTCGGCTCAGAAATGCATCAACATGATCGTTAAAAACCAGTTTCATATTGGGGAATTTATCAATGTATTATATTATGAAAATTTCATATTTAATATGAAATTTTAATATATTTCATGTATAATATTTCATATTTAATATGAAACTGATTTTTAACGATCATGTTGATCAATATAATATACGAGGGGGGACCCAAAAGTAACCGAAATTCCGTCATAACTTCTTCATTTTGCAATATTTTTACACCAAATTTTGTTCACCTTCAAAGTAATTACCACTGACTGCAACAGTCTTTTCCAATCGCGTCTTTTATTGTTCAAAACATTTTTGGAATTCATTTAATGGAATGAGCTTGAGGCCATCCGGCGATTTTTGTTTCACATCTTCCACAGCCGAAAACCGTTTTCCTTTCAAGTCCCTTTCGAGTCGGGGGAGCAAAAAAAAAGTCGCGGGGGGTAAGATCAGGTGAATAGGGGGGGGGGGGAGGTAAACAAGCGGTGTCATGCTATTTTTCGTATTAAACTGCTTCACAGACAGGGCAGTGAGTGCGGGGGCTTTGCTGTCTGTGAGAAGGCATGGGGCAATTTGGCTGCAACCCTTCTCATGCTCAAATCCTCCGATAAAACTCTCTGGATTAAACTCCAAGACATCCCAACTAATTGATCAACCGTTCGACAACGGTCTTCGCGAATCATGATGTTGATTTTATCAACGTTGTCAATTCTTGACGTTGAAGGGCGGCCAGAACGAGATTGGTCTTCAATCCTCATTTGCCAATTTTTAAAACGTTGAAACCACTCGTAGACAAGTGTCTTGCTTAATGCAGCATCCCCTTAAGCAGTTTTAAGCATTACGGGAGTTTCAGCCGGCGTTTTTCCCAACAGAAAACAAAATTTCACGGCCGCGCGTTGCTCCACGCTGTCTACCTTCTCACGTTTTCGCCATAACGGAAAAAGTTGTTTCACTAGAAAAATCTCAATGACGAACCGTTAAACTCACAGCATCCCAACTTCGCACACTGAATCGTGAGATGTGCCCCTTTCAAACCCCCCACCTACCAACCAGCCAATCACACCTGTCTTTCGCCTCCAGCTCGATTCCAGTTACTTTTGGGTCCCCCCTCGTATTGATAAATTCCCCAATATGAAACTGATTTTTAACGATCATGTTGATGTATTGAAATTGCGGACCACCCTGAAGACAAAAAACTACGTCACAACAAAGAGAAATATTATTTTTGCTGGGCCAAGACGGGATGCACGGCAAGACTTACATATGGGTTTACGCTGTCAACATATTCGTTGCTAAGGAACTTCATCTTCACCACTTTTCATCGTACAAAAATCGTTCTCTGCTCGTTAGAATCGTGTGATTTTATTGAACGTTTTGTCGTTCACCTAACCCCCGTACATTGCGCGGCAGCTTAGGTGTGCACGATGAAAAAAAGGAGGTATCAAGGTAGTCAGTAACGAACGTAATAACAACATACCGACATATATGTGCGTGGGATAGAAATATTTTAGACATAAATGATAATCCTATTTCAAGGTTGAAATAAAAAATGTTCTTCAAGATCGAAATTTACACTTGCATTTTACCGACGTTTTAGGCAGTATTTTTCAAGCCTGGATGCCAATACTCTTTCTTCCTTGCATCAGCTACCGTGTTTTGGTGTAGTGTGTAAAAAAGTCTGCCAAGTGAGTGTGGCACATAGCTTCCTCGTATCCATAACCCGATTGGATAGGGGACCATCTACACCATCCATTGTATAGGGGACCCTCTAAACGCCAAACCACACAATCCCTGAGAATTTCATCGAAATTGGGTGAGAAATGTAGAAGTTATGGCTGTGGCAAGGATTTCACGTTTGCACATGCGCAGCGGCTACTATCAGTCCAGGGTAATGATTTTCATTTGGGACCATTTACACGCCAATCCACACAATCCCTGAGAATTTCATCGAAATCGGGTGAGAAATGTAGAAGTTATGGCTGTGCCAAGAATTTCATGACAGACAGACAGACTCACAGACAGGGAACAAAATTGTTCAGGAAGGTCTGAAACATAAAAAGCGAGTGGAAATTTTAATTTTGGAGAACATTTTTTTTTTTTTCAACCTAGAAAACTGAAAACAATGATTCCGCTACCTTGGTATACTCGTAAGCAACAAGAGAAAAAGTGAAGTTAAAGAGAAAAAGCGAACAGTGAATTACCTGCTAATTCGAATCCATTGTATGTGTAGATGAAAACAGGACCACCAACGTCACCCTGTACCAAAAGTTCAATTTCCATGAATATTGTTTTAATGTAGGTTTTACCGGAAATGTGAGCACAAGTGACTACAAATTAATTGTTGACGTAGGATTGTGAACTCACTCGGCACGTGCTCGACAAGTAGGATAACGTACAGAACGTTTGGAGAAGTCCCAGCTGGTCTGCTGCATTTGCGAACTCACCAACATCTTGGTTTCGTAAGCATTGCGATGTCGTTAACTTCCTGAAAGATGCCTTCATCGGAATAGTTGTAAATCTATTCGGATCATCTTTATTTTGGTTTCCCCATCCCGCCATAATTAGTTCTATACTATTCGGAAGTATCCCTGAGAAAAGAAATGAATAGAAAAACGAATAAAATATAAGGGTAACTCCTCATGAGAATAAACCTGATGATACTGAATAGATTTTACATCAACTAACGTCCCCATTCCTTCTGAGCTATCGGAAATCTAGTAGTACTCGTACCAATCGCGTTATCCTTACCACCAAACGCTTTACTATACACTATAACTCCTGACCAAAAACATGACATTCGTTTTTTACATTAAACCTCATGGAAATTGTAGTAACCTGTAGTACTTGTCGCAGCAAACAGACATTCTTGCTATACAGGGTGTTACATCTTAAAACGGTCACAGGCCAGGAATCGATTCTACAGCTCATTTCCAGTAAAAAATATCTCTTGGTAATTTTTATAGACGCTTCGTTTCCGAGTTATTCCACTTTTAAGATTTTTTCGTGATTTTGACCATATCTCAGGAACGGCAATAACTTCCCGAATTCCCATGCAAATTCAAATCTGATTACAGCGTCGGAAAAAGAGTAAAATTTCATAACTCCTTGATGGAAAAAATCAATATTTAAAATCGGAAAAACTGGTGAAAATTGGACTTAAAAAGAAAAATTGGTAAAATCTAGAGAATCATAAATTTTTTCAAACGCTCATAGGTTCCGTAATCCGGCATGTGAATTTTTACCTGTAGGCCTAAACGATGCACAAAAATCTTAGCTTTTTTATTTTTAAAGTAGGATTTATTACAGAAATTTGTGTTTTACCGCGTAAAAAAGTTAATTTTTTCAACGGAATCATCGCTCCTGCTAAGGCGATATGAGGGGCTTCAATCTGTTCAAGACAATCTCTCTGATTTCTTGTCCGCTTATTTGTGCGTCAGTCGCTGCCTCGAGATCCCCCACCACCACAAATTGTGAGAACAATCCTAGACAGCTAAAGTAGTCGTCCCACACATCTTTCTTCCTCGTAAAATCTTCACAGATATGATGGGATTTGTCTTATGAGAAGGCTTAACATGTGTATCTTACTGCCACTCGTAGGAAGACAGATCGGAAGGTAGTAATAGTTGAAATTGGTAGGAGCAATTTTCAATATTGCAATATCGTTGACGGTAAATCCCTTTCCAGCGATGGTGTAGATGTTGAATTGCGGGTGTATGACATAGGACTCAATTTGCCGGGTTAAAGGTTCTGATTCGTTTGTCTCGTGTACTCCAAGTTGCACTTGGAAATCTTTAGCTGGAATCCTGAAATGACGGTTTAAACTTAGCAGATCTATCTCCAAAAATTGAAGATATCCTAAATATTCAAAAATCAAGAGGTTTCCCATTTATTCAGAAGCAAATTAATGTCATTATATTTACATCTTTTGATATTTTACTCAAACCATAACATAACGGTACATGTAAACATGAGGGCTGTTCCAAGAGTAAGTTCCGACATGCTAGGAAAAATTGAAAAGAAAGAAAAGTTTATGTATGTTTGTATCTAAACAATTTTTCTGCATAATCACCCATTTTTAGGACGTCCCACAGTAAGACTTGGGCGTCCTTATGCGATCGATCTGGGATGAAGGAGGACAACACTCAACAGAAAAAAAATAACCACACAGTAATCCGTTTTAGACCATTCTGAATCCAAATCCGCGAAAAAAACCATAGGTGTATGTCTGTGTGTGTGTGTATGTGTGTGTGTGTAACAAAATCTTGTGTACTCTGCCCAGGCCATAGTTCTCAACCGATTTTCCTGGTTCTTTTTTTGTTCGACGCGGAAAAACTATCTAGTTGTGCACTACGTCGCCGGAATTTCGAATTTTGCCTTTTAAGGAGGGGAAAAGGGGGGGGTTAATGCTCAAAAAACGTGTGTTTCTGGGCATAATCTTGTGTATTCTGCACAGGCCTTAGTTCTCAACCGATTTTCGTGGTTCTTTTTTTCTTCGACGCGGAAAACTATCTTGTTGTGCACTACGGCGCCGGAATTTCGCATTTCGCTTTTTAAGGGGGGGAAAAGGGGGGGGGGGTTAATGCTTAAAAAACGTACGTTTGCGGGCATAATCTTATAAACTCTGCCCAGGCCTCAATTTCCAACCGATTTGTGTGTTTCTTTTTTTGTTTGACTAAAATAACTTCCGAGTTGTACACGATTTCACCAAAGTACCAAAATTTGCAAGAGGAGGGGATGGGTGGGGGGATAATATTCACAAAATATCCAATTTTTCAATATTTCGGTTCCTTTACTGCTTACTAATTGTATCCAAGCTTTGAAATTGAGGAAAAATTCTCATTATACCTTAGGATTTGTATGAATTACTTTCTGTACCACCATGGAAATAAAAGTGGTGCCACCATGGTGCCAGGTAACCATAAACCTCATATTTCTTGGGTTTTTTGGTGTTTTACCTTGAATACGGATGTGACATTCGACGGACTGCCTACTAAACCTATTAGATGAAAGTTCTATGTTACGACGTATTTCCGCTTTGGTGCCAGACTGGCACCATTGGTGGTTAGGGGGGGGGGGGTGAACTCGAATTTGCATGTTGGGTGTCGTAGATCATGGATTTTAAAATGCTCTTCAGATTCGAGGCTAAAATCTTCCCTAAAGTAATGAATAAATTACATCGAGAGAAACAGTCTTATCGCTTAACAACTGGTTAAACTGATCCAATACTTATCCAATGGGACGTCCCCTGGAATGCATGCATTACTAAACAATATGTTTTTCAAACATTTGCGATAACAGTATTCCAGTTTTTTCAGTCCGAAGGTGTACCAATTTTCATCCAAATTGCGTATCCAGCTGTGAACCTGTGAATCCTTAACTTTTCCATCCTTCCTGAATTTCATTCCTCCCAGGTGGCTTTTGAGAGCCGGAATAGTAGGAAATAGCTTGGTGCTACGTCTGGGAAATGGGGAGGGATAGGGAAAACATCCCAATCAAATTTATTGAGTGTTCCCAAGAAAGCCAAGGTCGAGCATTCCGCTGGGAAAGTGATGGCTACAGTGTTTTG
Source organism: Apolygus lucorum (assembly GCA_009739505.2). Lineage (NCBI taxonomy): Eukaryota > Metazoa > Arthropoda > Insecta > Hemiptera > Miridae > Apolygus > Apolygus lucorum. The sequence goes on along the minus strand of CM019177.2, from coordinate 40,843,117 downwards.
GGACTGTAAGGGTGTTCTGCTGGCACAACCATAAATGCAGAGAGGTATTGCAGTGTCCTCACAGAATTGAGAAAGGCAATAAAAACGAAGAGGCGAGGAATGTTGAGCAAAAAAATCCTGCGGACGGATGGAGAAGTTAAGGATGTGGTTCACAGCTGGCTACGCAATTTGGATGAAAATTGGTACACCAAATGTGTTGTCGCAAATGTTGAAAAAAATGGGCAATTATGTAGAAAAATAGTTTAGATGTTGCTGAATACAAATATATTTATTTTTGTAACTTTTATTTTTTCTAAAAATTTTTCTTTTTTTCCAAATTTTTTTCTTTTTTCTCAATTTTTTCCAAAATTTTACTACCATGTCGGAACTTACTTTTGGAACAACCCTCATAGTTATGGATGATTATATGTGTAATATAACAGTCATGGTTGCTGTCTCCGCTACTTACTGAAGTAAGAATTTCAACACTCAAAGGGTGATAAAACCAAATAAATCACATGAACCACTGATTAGACGCAAACGTTTGACGCTAATCCGAAGGCATTTGTCCTTTAATTGCCCTATTTAGCTCAAACTTGAAGGGTATTTTAGGACCATCAGTTCAGGATATGATAGGATCATCAGTAAATACGGTAATTTTATGGATGTTTAAGAGGTTCGGGAGGGAGGGGGTGCTACACTTCCTTGGTAGTTTTTTTTTTTACGTGGAAATGTTTTACAATAAACAGCAACTGGCAACTTCCCGGTAAACAACTGTGTTACTATAATCAAAACTCTTCGGAACCCATTGAAATATCCATGTCACGAGTTATCTGCTTGTAGAGTAGATAGCTTCGATTTATAAATAAATTCAATACAATTGAAATGTAAAAACAGTTTTTTTTTGTGGAAAAATTTGGACTTGTTGGATAATTATTAGAGGGAAATACGAGAATCTTGATCAATAATGATATAATAGAAATTTTAATCATAACCTTGTGAACTTTTTTGTAACTACGAGTGAGGAAAGTAGTGCTAAGTTCAACACTAGAAGTTTTTCCTCGCGTTTCAAATATCATCTACAGTCTAGAACGCTGTACTACAAACCACCTTAGATATCCTCCCTGATTATAGGAATCTTTAGATCTCAATCCAATGATTTTTCATGGCTATAATAATCATTTTACATTGTGGGTTTAGACTCACTTTTCAAACTGGATTAACGTTAGTTCCTTACTATCTTTTCCTTGAAGGGAACTGGAACAGAAATAAATAAAACCCAGTAATTATAATTAAAATCATAGTCTAAAGACGTTGAAGCGACAGTGAATTTGAAAAACTATGCAAGGTCCAAAAAGTTGAGCCTCAAGTTTGAGACTATGTCACTATCCAATCCTCCTCTAGATCGCAAAAAGACTTACGTGGTTTGATAGTTCACTGGCGATAGGTAGGTTGTAAGACAAGCATGTAGTTTGTTAGAATAACAATATGGATGACATTACCTTTCCACATTATTTATCAGGCAGCTAGCAGCGGTGACGAGGTATCTGTCAGCTATGAGTGTCGAGCCACATTCAAACTCACCCTTCTTGTAGAGCCTCACTAGCCAAGGGAATTCATGGGGCGATACTTCCACGCCACCGACAATTCTGCCTTCAAACGGGTCCAAACTTGACGATCCACAGTCTAGAATGAACCACGTTCGAATGAAATATTCCAAAAACTTTTTATTATACCTTTACATGTTTTATAGTTAGGTGTCATTTCTTCCTAATTTCTGTTGCATGTTCTTCTTAATAAGTTGCACGTTTTTGGCTGTTATCATGGTGTAAAAATTGAACACAAATTAGACTTTTGATGAGAGATTTTCATTGTGGTTGGGAAGGATGGTAAAGCTGGAAGAAGTTCACCCACAGTAAAATATAGGTTTCATACTGAAAGAGATTTCTTAGCTGGAGGACACAAGTCCTTCAACAAGGAAAACTAAAGTTGGTCGAAGAACATCTCTATAAAAATCTTTAGGTAGTTTTATGCCAGTCTTTTAGTAATTTTGTGTTTCATGTCTTTTAGGCATAGAGAGGCCTATCATGCTAGCAAATATCACTTCAAAATACTGTACTTAGAGAAGGATTTCTGTGATAAAATAGAAGATGAATTTCGTCTACTTCGAAGAAGAAATTGTGTATGCCAGCCACGAAACCATCAGCTGAATGAAAAATTCACCTTAAAGAAACCTCTTGCAGCTTCATCACAATTAGCTTTTTCAGTATTCAAGATCATATTTAATGTGGAAGATTGAGTACTGGATGGAACTGCGTTAAGATGAACACAAAACGCTGCAAGTTATTTCACAAACGTTTGTTATTTTCCTTTGGACTCGTCTGCAAATCTCACTTCAAAATACTGTACTCAGAGAAGGATTTCTGTGATAAAATAGAAGGTGAATTTCATCTACTTCGAAGAAGAAATTGTGTATGCCATGCCAGCCACGAAACCATCAGCTGAATGAAAAATTCACCTTAAAGAAACCTTCTGCAGCTTCATCAGAATTACCTTTTTCAGTATTCAAGATCATATTTAGTGTGGAAAATTGAGTTCTGGATGGAACTGCGTTAAGATGAACTCAAAGAGCTGCAAGTTATTTCACAAACGTTTGTTATTTTCCTGTATAGATCAATCGTCTGCAAAGATCACACCTTTGTCATTGTCACTTTTTTTCCCAACTCCCCTGAAAGACGATAGGGGCAATTTAAAAAAAATGAATGAATCAAATATAATGGGGAGGACGCCCAGGACTCACCCGACGCTGATCCGAAGGATGAGGGAAGATGAGGAAGGTGGGGGTGGGAGAGAAGGATGAAGGGAATTGCCTCTATAAAACGACCACCAGTTCAAATATGAACCGAGCAGGACACGGGTACCACGGAGTACGCATAAGGAGATGCCCAACTCGCGCAACTCCGTGACACTTTTCCCGCATCTCACCCCGCGCCATGACAAGGTTGCAGCCATCACTCGACGTTGTTGGGTGCCACACCTTTTAGCTCCGACACCGCTTGCCGTAAATCATCTCTATCATACTTTCTTGTCTTAGCCCGCCAAGTCTGCTCCATGTCCGAACTGCCATTGACGACTTGGACATCCAGGATAATGCAAGACTGGTCGGGCTTGACAGCAAAGATGTCGGGCTACTTACCCCAGTAACTTGACATGTCTCTCCCTCTCAACATCCCAGCCGCTAGATAACAAAGCACCTGCTAACTTCTTGGCGACCGCATCATGACGTAGAATGCGGCCCCCAAGTAAGTGCCGTAGGTACCTAAGTAGGTAAGAAGAGCGGGTTCTGGCACAGAGTACTCGGAGACAAGGTCATTGGGGTCTGCAATCCCCTCCCCCCTATTGTTCTGACAAGGTGATGTTTAGACATCCTATGATGTAGAATAAGAGAGATAGATGGAAATAATAAAGTAGATGTAAAAAAATTTCTCCCCGAGCAAAAATAAAATTGTTTTTATTTTAGGCGTTGTTCAGACCCCTCGAAAAAACATTAAACGCTCCATGCGATTGAAATACGATCGTTTTGGTCACAAAAATTTACAAAAACTGATCTAGAAGGCTGATCTTTAAAAGCACGGTGTCGAAGGGCGGCATGTGGTTGAGGCTGAAATACTACACACAGACAGACACACAGACAAACAGACACACACACAGACAGACACGGAACCAAAATTGTTCAGAAAGGTCTAAAACGCAAAACGCGAGCGAAAATTTTGATTTTGGAGAACTTTTTTTTTCGTCCTTGAAAAGTGAAAACAAAGCTTCCGATACCTTGGTAGACTCGGAAGCAAAAGAAATAAAACATACCTATAAAACGTCGATAGGAAATGATTAAAAACATCGTTCATGAAATATATCGACATTTTATGTAATTGTGCCAATTCGACATTAATCTTCCGTATGATTAATAATTGAGATTCGATTACTTAAAACCCAAAAGAATGAAGTTTCTATGATCATCTGGAAGAAAATAACATAGACCAACAAACGGTGTAGTCCCTCCTGACAAATTCGCTGTCAAGATGAGTTATTTTATTACGTAATTACGACGGGTCTTTCCCGATCGCGAATTCGTAATATATTTTTCTTGCCCAGGTATCATTGGACAGAAGTGACTGTAGATATTCGAGAAATGACTATAACGACAATGTGAGAAGGGGGTAACGAGGGGAAAGGAAGAAAGAATGACTCATGGCAGGTTCAGGGGTGTTGGATAAGGTCAGTTACTCCCTGTGAACGTATATTTGTGGAAAAGGGTGTAGTTCTACGTTGAGGATACCCAACTCCCTGTCGGGCCTCGCGTTCATTCTTTTCATCGGTGGACAGTACAAACAATGTGATTGACACCATCAAGAGAGACAATCTCATTGCAACTCATGTACAGAGCGAGTTGAAAAAGGCTGACAAACCCATCGAGACAATCACCCCATCTGCTATTAAAAAATATTAAAAAAGATTATTTACTACGGGCTAAACCTGCCAAAACGTTGAGCATCGGGAATGGGACGATATCAATGGATCCTCGAGTAGAATTTGACGGGTCTGACCTGGTTAACAAGGATTATATGTGGGCACAATCGCTGTTTTATCAGTCTAAATTGAAAGCCTACGATGCAGAAAAACAGAAGAATTATAAATTTGGCCGGTCTACTGAAGAATCCAGCACGGTCAATCTTCGGTCAAGATCTGGCTAAATTAAAGGATCAAATTGGATCCGAAATTCAGAAGCAGAAGCACGTAAATAAATTATTGTGGATATCGCACAAACTAGCGTGATAATGAGGGGGGTGGAGGTGAAACTATTATTGAAATGAGAATCACGGGATAGTTTTCAACAGTCTTTTACGACTATGGTAGCGATTGGAGTGTGATCATGTCGCCAATCAACGGTGTTTCACACTACATCCTGGAAGCAGCCTTGGCCCAAACTGTTCGGGCGAAATATTATGTCCAGGAACTGACAATTTTCCCGATAACGGAAGATTTCGAGGTCAGCGCACTCACTACGTTTTTAGGCTCCCGCACCACGTTAATATGACTCTCAAATTCGTTTGGGGACCCAAAAAATACACGGGTTAAAGTACAATGCCGGGCCCACTCCCTATTATCGGATTAGAGATATTATGAGAGATTTCACCTCTTCAGACAAAAGGTGAATTTGTCTTTTCACTAAAGATACGGACAAGATTCTAGCGATAGAAATGGCTGCTGGAGTAGATTTGAATCTTCTCATGTTCAACGGGGAAGAATTTGGATGCCCCTCGTTCAACAAACTTCACCGGAAATACTTCAATGAATTGTGCTGCAATCTCCTCAATCACCTACCCCCACAGTTCAAGCGTGGGTGAAGTACCTACAAGGCGCTCGTTATAACGAGATTTTTGGATAGTCGGAATGTGATAAGATTGGATTCACCCACAATCCATTTTGAAAGAATGGATTGTAGTGACGGGGAGCAAAGTGAATACGGTAGTACTCGGGCAATTGGCGACGAAAGTGAGTTGACATTGAGTGGGTCAGGGAAATCGTTTCGCAGAATGAAATCGAATTTTAGCCAACTGACCTCATGTTGAAAAGTAACTCTCGAGGTAATACATTGGCAATTAGTGATGTCTCTGTGATTAGTGATGTCTCGAGAGACAAGAGTTGACTTCCCCAGTGGGCCATTAAAATCGTTTTTGAAGTACGAAGACGAATTTCAGGTACAAGTCCTACAGACTTCCCTCGCGCCAAAAGTGAAAAAACTTCCGATGCAATACATGGGCACTTAGTCTTGAGTCCCACGAGTTGACATCCGGAGTGGCCTTGTAACATTCTTCTTCGTTAATGCACGACGAATTTCAGGTGCCACGAGAACTTTGAAACCAGGGCGCACATTATCAAAATCTGCTTCCAGGGGTTCACTAATTGCCCCTATTGACGGGCAAAGCGATTACAAAAAACTCTAGGATGTTTCGAATCGCTCATTTCCAAAACGTTTAATGTTTTTTCGAGGGGTCTCAACAACGCATAAAATAAAAACAATTTTTTTTTGCTCTGGGAGAAATTATTTTCTATCTACTTTATTGTTATATGATTAACTTATTTTGTTTTTTCTCTTATTCTGCATCATAGGATGTCTAAACAGCACCTTGCCAGAACAATAGGGGGGAGGGGATGGCAACCCGTTTTTCTTATCTACTACCTACCTACTATATAATTCAAACTTTCACAATCAAGTTTATTTGAAAGAAATAAAAGCTTCACACTCGATTCGAAGAAATAGGGCGTTTCATACGGATGTTTGATTACTGGTTGCTGAGGAAGCAAAACTGAATACAACTCGAAGAAACGAACAGCGATCTCATTTTGGTCAGCTAAAATTTGAACGGAGATTAGACCTCTTTGGTGATTCACACTCGAGATTCTGTTTTATCGAAGGAAAATCCTTTAGTTCATGTAGGGAGCGAACGGATTGTCCTACAATGCTCCGCGTGGTCTCTAGAAATTTTAAAAATTCAATACTATATTAAATTGGAGAAAGAAACAACACTCTTGAAAATTTCAACCCTTAATTTTCACCCCTTAGAAGTGACTGACATCAACCAAAAGCATTGCGGCACAATTAGACCCCAAATGAAGCCCATATAACAAATTTCAACCAAATCGGTCCATGATTGCTAAAAAAAAGTGCCGCGTACGGCGGACGGACGGATTTTTAAAATTCGATTTTCGGATTTCACGTAGGCACCTTGAAACGTAAAACATCAAATTTTGAGGGAGGTTTAAACTTTTTTTTCTTGCTCGGTTCCAAAGGTTCATTATTGAAAATAATAAAGCAAAAGTGGATATGTTCCATTGAAGGGAGTGTACTGTAAAGAAAGTTACAGTAGTTACCCACAAGTCAATCTATACAGTTTGAAGGGCAGAAGTGCATCTTTTGTGTTCTGTGACGATGTATGTTTACGTCAATCGACGTATTCGCTAGATATATCGATGTAAAGCTAACAAATAAATTATCCGTACTTACTTGGTTCTGAAGCCAAAAGTCTCTGAAAAAATATGAGAAATTGCGGTAACGACCAGAAATAACGCGGGAAGTAAGTAGGTAAGGACTTAATTGTTCTGATGTAAATAAGAAACATAAAATGTCTGTTGAGTGGGTGCGGCGCATAGCTTCTTCACATCCATAACCCGGTTGTATAGATGATCTGATGCACTGCAATCAAAGCTTCAATCTTCTACTACTACCCACGTTTCATAGGCAACCAATAGATTACATTAAAATTTCCAGGACTGTCAGGTATTTCTTGTAGTTTAGCTCGTTGAAATGATCCAACCAAAATGTTCAAGAAGGTCTAATAGTAAACAACAAGTGAAATCTTGATCTTGGAAAATAATTTTTTTTAAATCTTGAAAAATGAAAACAATACTTTAGGTACCTCGGTAGATTCGGAAGCCATATAACTAAATATAAAATAACATCGTGATAACAAAACCATACAATCATTACGAGGAACTGGTCAATTAATTTTCATTTACATCAAAAACAGAACGGAAACATTGCAACACAGGAACATAGTTTCCTCATGGCCCTAACGATTGGTTAACCATTAAAATCATCACCTGGAAAGTTCAGCACGTTAGAAGTCATTGCGCACGCGCAAAATAAATTCCTAACCGTGAAAATAAATTCCACAAAATTGAAAATTGGAATTGTGAGGTAGAGCCTTGAACGGTTCGGAATAAATTATTATTTTAGTCATTAATTACTTCCATTGAACATTTAATACTTTATTTTACTCGTTTTAATAATTGTACGGTTTTTCTCAAACTAAGCTTATAAGTAAGTAGTTTGGATTATCTCCCATCAGATTATCTACTCTATCAAATTATGGATACGAATATGCTTTGTGTCACTTGGTATTTTTCTACTTTGTAAAAACAATGTCTAACAAGAGGGTGTTACACATAGCTATAACTTCAACTGTATAAATAATCTTAGAACTGCCTATGCTGCAGCTGATGGTTAATCCAGTTTGATGACTCTGTTATGGACTGGACAGCTCGTTATAACGAACAACATGTTCGTTATGATGAATGATGTGAAAAGGAATAATGTACTTAATTGATTCATTTTTGTTGACATTGTCTTTAGCGGAATATAAACGGAAGAGTGAAGCATTTCTCACCGTATCTTTCACACAACTTGATAGATGGATAGTTAATGTTGTTCCGAAGATTCCACTAGAATATGGTTTCCATAATCTTCTGATAATGATCGAGGAGCAAACATTTACAAGTATTAAATTTATCGTGCCTGCCCAGAAGGTAAAACTACCAAATCATCGATCGAGCGTTTTCATTAACTGTTGTTCATACATCTATACATATAATTCTACATATCTTGTAGGTACTTACTTGTATCATTGCCAGGGCAATCACCGGAGATATTCTCATGCTGATAGTGTGTGTCATGCTTCGACAAGTGCTTTCTATTCTGATCGGCATTCGTGGCCAAAGAATGAACGAAACTGCGAGAATCTAGGTATTCCATCTTGCTATTTAATTGGAAAGCCATTAAATATAGCTCAAGTGTGATTGGAATTCTCGGGGTGGAATCCACGAATTGTCCAAGAAGAGATCAGTATCTTTCCCACACATTCAGTTATACCACTATAGGTAATTCAATGGTCCTGAACAAGGTAATCTAGTTGAAAAATAGCGTCTTCTCGAACTGGACCAGTTTGCCCACCATACGTGGTGGCTTAGGCACGTTTACAGATGTTAAAACGAAAACTGGGCAAATCCTGGTGGTTACTCAGACTGTACTCGTTTCCAAGACCATGTTTTTAGGGTATCAGATCGGTTCTATCCGAGCGGCCGCCATTTCAGAACCACTTTCCACAGGATCCGTTTAGACACACCTCCTACATCAGCTTTATACCTAGTGTAAATCCTTATACATATTTATTAAAATAACAATTTATAATCAGATGCTGATTAATAACCGTTGCTAACATATGAGCTCATAATCAATGGAAAAGTGGTTGTAAATGTGACAAAAGACCATATTGAACGTACTTAGTTTAATAAAATTGATTATTGTCTCTTCCTCCTTTGGAGTGCCTCGAAACAAAATGCCTAACTTTTCTGTGCCTAAATATTGGCTCCAGTTGTCTCCTTACGACTTCCTTGGAAGGTAGCTGGCGTCCTGGGTGTTTTGACGAATGAAGTTCACGTAAGATGAAACCCTCGTGTAAGCACTGGGAAAATTTTTTCGATTGCAACCGATACCCCACGACACGATTCCTGGGAAAAATAAAATAAATTTGATGATAGTCGAATTATTCAGGCAGAAATTAGCAGAAAGATTACCGCAAAATGAAACAGGGCATTTGACCTGTTAAGTTCAAAACTCTCTTCTACGAACAAGAGCAATCTTACTGATTATGACGCAGTGAAGAATATTATTATTATTAACATCTTACCTTGTATAACGAATCCCTGGGGGGTTCTCTCTACGACGCCTCCCCCACTGTCTCCCTGTAATACCGTAAATCAAAAAAATCACAATAAAATAGAACACATGATTCATACGATTACATGATTTTGTATCCTGTATTACGAGGATTAATTTCAACAGTATCATTGAATTGGTCATCAGATGTCATGAACATACAAGTAGTCATATTGTGATGATACAATTTGTACTCATAAAACCATTTTCGGATTCAGCTAGAATTGCTGGTGCCAATACACTGTTTCAAGTGTTTATACAAATATACATCTTTAGACAATCACTGGAATCCTGACTTATTATTCGAGACATCGATAAACAACCCATATGTCAATAATAGTACTCTATAACCTTTGGAGTTACAACCCAGTATATAAATACAACGTGATCACCGTGTGTTTTTTCAGGAAATCTCATGAAAATTTGACCCTTCATACGATTTTTTTACGGAGCGTAACCCAAAAACGCCCTAACTCGAAAAATTTTGGTATATAGGTATTGTTTTTCCATCAATTTAAGATAGCACCTATTGAATTTTCAGAATTTTTAGAGACCACGCGGAGTCTTGTAGGACAAACCGTTCGCTTTCTTCGCGAGTGTGAATCACAAAAGAGGCCGAATCTCCGTTCAAATTTTAGCTGACCGAAATGCGATCAATGTTTTTCTTCATGTTGATTGGTAGTAACAATGGCAAAACCGTGTTCTTTGCAGACGTGTGATCTATATAGAAAAATAATAAACCTTTGAGTAATAATTTACAACTTCACGTTACCGAAGATTAAAACGCAGTATGTCCTGTACACTGGAAGACTTTCACGGTGAGAATAATTTTAAGTTGCTTCTCACGAACTGAACATAAAATAAAGATGCGAGTTAAACTAATAACTAAGCGTTAGTTCAACTAGCGTAAGTTCAAGTTTGGGAAAGTTCAAGTAGAATAGATAATAAGTAGACCGAAAATTCAAGAAAATTATTTTCAAATAATCATAATTTTATGATGATTTTTCTAAAAAACGACCATGTTCTAGCTGTATTTTTGGTTTAATCAAGTCAAATAAAAAACCTTTCAACACCAAGCCAAAATGTTATATTTGAATTCTTCGTGAACATGATGGGGGAAACCGTTTGAGTTTTTTAAATCCTTTTTATGACGAAAATGGGAAGAGTGGTCCATTCAAAACTACCCTGTATAAGGAAGTTTGGAATCTAGACCATGTACATAGATTTATGGGGTCTAGTACATTTACAAAGATGTTTGGTGTCTAGTCCATTTACAAAAATGTTTGGGGTCTAGCTCATATACAAAGATGTATAGGATCTAGTCCATATACAAAGATATTTGGGATTTATCCCATAAACAAGGATGTTTGGGCTTGCCAACCCCGGAAAGCTGGGGTCCAGTTGGGATTCAGTCCAGTCTCGAGGACTGATGTCGTGGAGGAAGTGGATGTCCAGGCTACACAGAAAATTGTGAGGTCGAGCATATCACCTTCCTAATATTCAATTGCCCACCACGTCGTTGAATTAAATAAATAAACAATGATACTGATAATAATATATAGAAGAATAATAATATATATAGAATAATATATAAAATAATATATATAGAATAGTAAAGTACTGACCTGACAAGCATCCGTGTTCTCTCCCTTCATACACATTATATGATCTTCCGTTAAATCGTTCTCTGGGTCGAGATACGGACCGGATAGTGGGTTCTCTCGACATTCTCTCCACGATATTTTTCTCATCGTAGTCTTCATCAGAATTTTAGGATTGAGCGCCTGGCGGCCTTGTTCCGGATCGCCTTCTTGAATGAGTCCCCATCCGGCGACTGTCAGAAGAGTCCCGTCGAGAACTGCATCTGCAATACATTTTAAAAAATTGTGTGAGTTTTAATTAATTGTGATATGGTAATGGTGAACTTGCTATTCTACCTTCTTAGGTAGGTATCCCTTCCTAAGAGAAGGAAGAGAGAATATGGTGAGATCTTTATCGTTTGCATAATACATTACAACAACGGTACCTAATTGAAGGGTATGAGAGCATGGAATGCCTTAAGCAGTAATAGGCAAAGTATGAAAACCTACCAAATGAACCTAACAATCAAACAAACACAATCGAAGAGGAAAAACGATGCAAATTATTACACAATGGTTCTATTATTTTTCTATATAAATCACTCGTCTGCAAAGCCACCAACCATCCAACTTGAAGAAAAACATCGATCGCATTTCGGTCAGCTAAAATTTGAACGGAGATTAGGCCTCTTTTGCGATTCAAACTCGTGTTTCTGATTTATTGTACGTAAAACCCTTAAATTCTCGTAGAGAGCGAACGATTTGTCCTACAGAGCTCCGCGTGGTCTCAAAAAATTCTAAAAATTCTATAGAATCCTAAATTGAAGGGAAAACAATACCTTTATATCCAAATTTTTTGAGTTAAGGCGTTTTCATAATTCCAAAATTCATTTTTGAACCCTTAGAAGTGACCTACATCACCCATTTCTTCGGAGCACAACTAGACCCCAAATGGAGCCTACATACCAAATTTCATCAAAATCGGTCAGTGCTAAGTGAGGAAAGTGCCGCGTACGGCGGACGGACGGCCAAATTTTTATTCGATTTCTGGATTCTACGTACCTTGAAACGTAAACCATCAAATTTTGAGGGGGGTGTTAAGAAATTTTTTTCTTGGTCGATTCCAAAGGTTCATTATTGAAAATAATAAACCAAAATGATGTTGCGAGGATAAACGACTTTTCAACGGTGTAAAAACGCTCTACAAGAACATTTTTCTATTGTATTTTCTTATACCAAGGTGCAAGCACTAATGATGTCATGGAGTGTTTCGTTTCACAATGAAAGCAGTTCTAGCGTATGTTTTAACATGGAACATGTTTTAGTCATGAGCTAACTGGACAAAAAGGTCACGAAATTGTTTTATGAAAATATCTAATGAATTTTAGATATGTTGCTAGAGATAATATAACTTTTGTATTATCCAACCCACTGAAATCGTTTACCACTCATTGAAAAACTATTGATTTATCCAACATTTTATTCGAGAAATTGTATAAGTAATGCACGAGTGGGTAACTTACCTCCTTGATTTGGTAGGCAAACGGGCAGAATGGCTTGACTAAATACGACAGGTTCAATACGAAGCAAAGCGACGTCGTTCGTTTGCAGCTCGTATCCGTGAGTGGAGAAAACATCGTAAAGCGGATGCAATATGATCTCCAATACTTGAGATTGTACAGGAGGGTCAGGGTCTTTAAATTTCATAACCCCGAAATATACTTTCAAATTATCTGGACGTAATCTGAAAGGAAGGATTAAAAAGGTGACAGACATAAAAAGTATAAATTGTGGCAACAGTTTATGCGCATCATTATTGTTTCAACCAGTACATATTGGGTTGTCGCGCCTGCTCACCATTTGAATTTTTATGTAATAATTTAGTTTGCTTTGCAACCCAGAGCTTTCTAGAAAATTCTAGGCATCTACGCAAATTAACCAGAACGGATCCAAAATGTTAATAATAACGAAAGAAAATGAGTTCGTTTGCATTTTGGAGTATTCTTAGACAATCTCATTCGACATAACCCAGAAAGTTATTACGAATCCTCGAACGATTGTTTCGAACTTTATTAGTAAAAAGTAGAAGTGACCATTTCAGGTTGGATTTTCGTCCGACTGGCATTCCTGGCGTCGTGGACGTCATCAGCTGTCTTCTAAAGGGAGAACTTCATTAGCATTATTGTCTATTTACATTAAAATTATTACGAGTATTTTACCGGATGGCGTAGTTTATTCTATTATGTTGACAAAAATAATACCAGTCATAAATCAATTCTAAAAAATCACCTTGATGGTGTCGAGAGAAGTATTGGAAAATGTTTAGCGCTGTAAAAAAGCAGGAAACTCTGTGTGACGTTATCGTTGTACGCGACTTTAAAAAAAAAGCATCAAATTGAAAATATTCTTCCTGTGATATTACGGTTAGTGTAGGAATGAATAGAATTAAATCTACTTCCATTCGAAAATTGGTGTGTACCGCTGTACAGGGTGTCCCATGTAAAAAGGACCGGAAAACTTCAGGAATGGATTCTACAATTAAGGAAGAAAATGCCTCAGCAGTTTTTCTACCAGTTGTTTTTCAAAATTTTTTCGATTTCAAGATTTATTTCGTGTTTTTGACCCTATAACATTAAAATTACCATAACTTACCTGAATTTACCGTAAACATTTAAAAATAAGGACACCGTCGGAAAAGGCGTCAAATTTCCATCTTTCTAGTGCCTACAAAACATTATTTTTGAGGTCTTGATGTGAAAAATCACCTTGTAAAATAATTTTTGTCAAATCGGAGAAATGTCTATTTTTTTCTTTTGGTTGTAATGGTTTTACTTCCTCGCGGTTTTTTCGTACCTCAACGACAAAAACTGAAAAAATATCTCAGCTTTCCAATGGTATAGTCAAAAAATATTTTACATTCGAGTTTAGGGGAGAAATTTGTGTTTAGAAACTTTTGCGATTAATCTGGGGTAAAGTTAGACAACACTCAACAAAACTCGGCGCTTTGCGCCTCGGCGGGGGGCTCCGCCCCCCTGCACCCCCCGGTTTATTTCTTTTTCCATACTCTGTATGAAATCATAGGAACACAGAATGTGTTTTTGCGATACTAGTCATCCGTTAAATAAAAAACAACAATAATAAATGTGGAGTTGACATTAACATGACAACCAATAAACATATCACCAGATGTTTTTTCTGTCGCTTTTTCGTGACGATTTTTTTTCGGTAGGTCATCGCAAAAACACATTCTGTGTTAAAACGCTGCAAATCATTGCTCAAAGGTTTATTATTTTATGTATAGATCATCCTTCTGTATAGATCACTGGTTCTCCATCAATAGCACCTACCACCATCTGTATTCTCCCTTGACCTTCCCTCTCAAATTTCAGCTCCTGCGTTCAATAGGATTGAAAATGGCTTCGGAGCTCACTCAGCTGATCAGTGATCAGAAGAGTGAAGAAGATCTCCTCGAATGCTGGAGACGCCTGGAAGAGCACTTCCATTCAATAGGATTGGAAATGGCTTTCGAGCTCACTCAGCTGATCAGTGATGTGAGGAGTGAAGAAGATCTCCTCGAATGCTGGAGACGCCTGGAAGAGCACCTCCATTCAATAGGATTGAAAATGGCTTCGGAGCTCACTCAGCTGATCAGTGATGTGAGGAGTGAAGAAGATATCCTCGAATGCTGGAGACGCCTGGAAGAGCACTTCCATTCAATAGCATTGAAAATGGCTTCGGAGCTCACTCAGCTGATCAGTGATCTGAGCAATGATTTGCAGCGTTTTTTACCTACAAACATTGTTTTACCTACCAATTTTTTTTTACCTACCAACTATTGGTAGGTACTACCTACCACACTATAATGGCTTCACACCTTCACAATCAAGTTTATTAGAAAGAACACTCGCTTCACACTCGATTCGAAAAATAGAAAGCTTGATATGGAAATTTGATTACTGGTTACGCAGAAGGCAAAACTGAATACAACTCGAAGAAATGAACAGCGATCGCATTTTAGTCAGATAAAATTTGAACGGCGATTAGACCTCTTTTGCGATTCACACTCATGATTCTGTTTTATCGAAGGAAAACCTTCAAATACTCGTAGGGACCGAACGGTTTGTCCTACAGAGCTCCGGATGGGATCAAAAATTTTTAAAAATTCTGTACTATTTAAAATTGGTGAAAAAACGATACCTTTATTTCGAGAGTTTTCGAGCTAGGGCACTCTTGAAAATTTCAACCCTTAATTTTCACCCCTTAGGAGTGACCTACATCAACCAAAAGCTTCGCGGCACAACTAAACCCCAAATGGAGCCCATATACCAAATTTGAACCAAATCGGTCCAGTGTTGCTAAGAAAAGTGCCGCGTACGGCGGACGGCGTACGGCGTACGGCGGACGGACGGAAATTTTTTTATTCGATTTTCGGATTCTACGTACCTTGAAACGTAAAACATCAAATTTTGAGGGGGGGGGGTTAAAATTTTTTTTTCTTGCTCGATTCCAAAGGCTTATTATTGAAAATAATAAACCAAAATTACAACACTAATCCGTTTTACACACATTCTGAATCCAAATCCGACTAAAAAGTGTAGGTGAATGTCTGTGTGTGACAAAATCTTGTGTACTCTGCTCAGGCCTCAGTTTTCAACCGATTGTCTTGCTTCTTTTTTTATTCGACGCGGAAATTTATCTAGTTGTGCACTACGTCGCCGGATTTCCGAATTTTGCCTTTTGAGGGAAAGAAGGGGCATTTATGGGCATAATCTTGTAAACTCAGGCAAAGCCTTAATTTTCAATCGACTTGTGTACTTCGTTTTTGTTCGATTCAGAAATCTTCCGAGTTGCACTTTATTTCTCCAGAGTATCAAAATTAGCTTGGGAAGGAGGTGAGAGGAGGGATAATGCTCACAAAATATCTGGTATCTCAATATTTCGGTCCCTGTACAGCTTACTTATGAGATGTGCGCATAGGTGAGAAAAAATGTTTATTCTTATTTTTAATCCAAACTAGACCTCATTCTGAGAATTTTGACACCAACCGCGACCTTCTAGCGTGATAAGACCTTTTTCTGTAATTCGTCAAAGTTTCGAATGTTTATGACGTCACAGTGAGCTGGGGGATCCCGCCCTGGCAGGAGGGGCGCGTGAAGTCATAAACATTCGAAACTTTGAAAAATCATAGAAAAAATCTACTCATCCAAAAAGAGAACGGCTGGTGTCAAAATTTTCCGGATGAGGTCTACTTTCGATTAAAAATTTGAAAAAAAATCAGTCGCATTGTACCTAAGCTTTGAAATTGAGGGAAAATTCTCAAAATACCTCTGGATTTTCATGAATTATTGTTTGTGCCACCGTGAAACAAATCAGTGGTGCCACCATGGTGCCAGGACACCAGACACCACGTATTTCGTGGGTTTTTGTGTGTTTCCCCTTGAATCCGGATGTGAACTTCTACGGACTGCCTAAACAGATGAAAGTTTCCCGTTACGACGTAAGACCGCTTTGGTGCCAGAGTGGCACCATTGGTTGAGAGGGGGGGGGGTGAACTCGAAGTTGCATGTTGGGTATCGTAGATCATGAATTTTAAAATTCTGTTCAAATTCGAGGCTACAAATGTTTTGACGGCTAAGGGCGATTACTATTTCTGACTCAAAATACTAACCAAATTGCGTACATTGAGTAAACGGTTTTTTGCAGTAGGAAGGTACATAAAATGTTTCATCTCCTACCAACTGGTTTGAATTTACCTAAAAATGCTTATCCAATGGGACGTCCCCTGGAATGCATGCATTACGAGATCGAACTCAGTTTAATGTAAATTAAATCGGACAACTACCAATCTTACATGCGAAAGTTCTTCACGTTGCCACGTTGAGATATTGGAAGAAAAGAAGATCTGAAATACAAAAAATTGACGATAAACAAACAAGAATGAAAAAAAGTGATGGAATGAAAATGAGAACGAAAAAGCTTGACAGATATGAACAAATAGTAATATCTGTGCTATTTTGAATACTACATTCATTTAGTAATAAGTAATGTACATTAGAGCTGCCCCTGGGACTTTGAAGCGAATTAAATGAACACTCGTAGCCAACAAAAGTGTGACGAAAAAAGTATAGTAAGTAGCAATTATTATTTTCAAGAAAGAAAAAAGCATATTACGCAAATAGTATTTTTCCTGGCCTTATATACCCGAAATACCGAACAGCATCGGAAAATCCACCCTAAAGCGGCCACTGAGACTTTGAAGCGAATTAAATGAATTCTCATAGCTAGCATAAAGAGACTAAAAAGGTATAGCAAGTACCAATACCCGTTAAGGTGAGATGCGACGCAATGTCCGGCCGTAAGTACGTAATTGGTGGCGATCAAAGTGCCGCCACAGAAAAAGTATGTGTTCAATATAAGTTTTGCCATCCAGGGAAATTCTTGAGGCTTTGACTGCACACCGTTGATTATCCTTTCGGAGGTTACACTGGAAAACGTCTGGCCGCAATCTGAAGATCACGAAAAGGCGTTCACATTACTGTTCGATACGTATTGGTTAAATTATAATAAATTACGTCTAGAATTGAATTATCGTTGGATATAATGTACATGAGAATACGTATAATTCTCTGTGTATGATGAATACTAGTGGAAAATTTCCTTAACCAGTAGCCAGGAGGTACAATTACGTTACCTGTCCAAAAAAAAAAAAATCATTGGTAGCTACTGAGTACTCGCCAACACTAAATCCATGATAAAAATAACTTTGAACTTTCCATTTATTTTTGATGGGTTTTTCAAAGGTTGTGTTGTTGAGGCTCTGGATAGTTCCCTATAAATGCCATCCACACAGCATCAAATCATCTGCAATCGTGTTATGGATACGAGGTAGCAATGAGCCACACACTAGTAAGACTCTTGTTTTTACCAGGCCAAGATATTTTAGTCGATTTTCAAAAATTAAGGTTGGAGGAAAATCATGAACTCAAAGTTTGGAAGAATGTACAAGACGAAAGACATACCCGCTCACCTTGTGACAATTTTTATCAAATCGTATGCGTACTGAAGAGACCTGAAAATCGATCTACAAAATATGCAAATTGAACCATAAGAACCAACCCTAAGGGAAATGCAGCTAAACTGAGTGTGAAGAATAATAAACGACTAACTTAATTTAATCTTAATTAAATGATGAGGGACAATTACAAAGATCGTTAGTAAGAAGATGAGCTTACACTGAATTTCGGAGTAAACATCATTCCTGTCGCCACTGACGACATCGCCAGACTCTGGATCTATAAATTTCATCGTCACGTGGTCATCAAATATGTGCGTACTAGGAGATTGAAATGTTAAGATCATAAATATATACAATTGTATTATGAATAGGAGCAAGCTATGAACAGGATCGTTAGGATCGGTTGCATTTACAGGATCGCAGACGGGAAGGTCCAGTGGAATAAGTTCACAGGTGAAGAAGTTCACAGTGGAATAAGGTCACCAGGTCTGGAGACAAACTGACCAGCGAACTGAACTTCATAAGCGTGACCCACTGTTTTCTTTCTACCGATTGTCTCAAGGCTAACCTTCATTTTCGCAGCTTTTAATGATACTTTTTGCAACGAGGAACCTGGGTGGAGTGTTTGGCATGACCATCAGAGAGCCTTCCTTGGCTTGAGCGTCAGCCGGCTCATTTCCTCAGATTCTCACATGGAACTCTTTGAAGTGGTACTGTCAATGTATCAATCAATAACTGCTTTATGAGTTTTCTTCCATCAGAGTTTGTATGACCCGGAGCCACCAGAGTTTGTATGACCATTGGTACTCCTGGGGCCATCAATAGTCTAGGATCCGGCTATTTATAGTTTCCCGAGCTCGATGGGTGAAGTGATTAGTTTGGAAACTGGTAACACTAGTGCTATGTAACAAAGGGCAGTGCGGCGGGCAGCAAGAGAATCTGATGTTGCTCTGAGTTTTGAAGGGGCGGTCGTGTTCATTCTCAGGCGATCCCACCCGCTGGCGGTCACCAATCCAAATAATATCCCGAGCCAACTAGCCCTTACTTTGGTGATCTCGTGGGAACCTGTTCATTAAACCAGCTAACGGCTATTGGTCAGTTTTTGCAATATATTAAAGGAGTTCTTGGTTCGTTTCGTTCAACTGCTCCTTAGTATCTACTAATGAATCAATCCAAACCTTGAATGTGGAAAATTCCATGCTGATTCAAAATACGCCTCATAAGGGTCTCAAATAATTACTTTGTTCGCTTTTTATTGAAAACTTCATTTTTATGTGTCTTTGATAAACTCATTTGTTCACCTTTCTAAAATAAGTTAAACATTGAAATACCGACCAAAATGTTCTGTTTCCCTCAATTTATGTAAATTTCAATATAAAAATGCAGCAGTTTGCAAGTTTATAACGGAGTTTTAAAATATCCTGCAATTTTGATCCTTTTGTCGGTTTAAACCATACACATAACAATGAGTTTTTGCACGCTTTTTAGGACGTCCCACAGTAAGACTTGGGCGTCCTTATGCGATCGATCTGGGGTGAAGGAGGACAACACTCAACAGAAAAAAAAATAACCACACAGTAATCCGTTTTAGACCATTCTGAATCCAAATCCGCGAAAAAAACCATAGGTGTATGTCTGTGTGTGTGTGTATGTGTGTGTGTGCGTGTGTGTGTGTGTGTGTGTGTGTAACAAAATCTTGTGTCGTCTGCACAGGCCTTAGTTCTCAACCGATTTTCGTGGTTCTTTTTTTGTTCGTCGTGGAAAACTATCTAGTTGTGCACTACGTCGCCGGAATTTCGAATTTTGCCTTTTAAGGGTGGAGGGAGGGGGGGTTAATGCTCAAAAAACGTGCGTTTTTGGGCATAATCTTGTGTACTCTGCCCAGGCCTTAGTTCTCAAACGATTTTCGTGGTTCTTTTTTCGTTTGACGCGGAATACTATCTAGTTGTGCACCACGGCGCCGGAATTTTGGATTTTGCTTTTTAAGAGGGGGAAAGGGGGGTTTAATGCTTTAAAAAACGTGCGTTTGCGTGCATAATCTTGTAAACTCTGCCCAGGCCTCAATTTCCAACCGATTTGCGTGTTTCTTTTTTTGTTTGACTCAAACAACTTCCTAGTTGTACATGATTTTACCAGAGTACCAAAATTCTTAAGGGGAGGCGGCGAGTGGGGGGATAATATTCACAAAATATCCGATTTTTCAATATTTCGGTTCCTTTATAGCTTTTATATAACTATTTTTACTCAAGCTTTGAAATTGAGGAAAAATTCTCATTATACCTACCTCCGGATTTTCATGAATTATTCTCTGTACCGCCATGGAACTAATAGTGGTGCCACCATGGTGCCATGATGCCATAAACCGCATATTTCGTGGTTTTTTTTGTGTTTCACCTTGAATACGGATGTGAACTTCGACGGACTGCCTACCAAAACTAACAGATGAAAGTTCAATGTTACGAAGTATTTCCGTTTTTGGTGCCAGACTGGCACCATTGTTGGTGTTGGAGAGGGGGGGGGGGGGGGGAACTCGAATTCGCATGTTGGGTATCCTATATCATGGATTTTAAAATGCTCTTCAGATTCGAGGCTCCCATGCTGCTAGAAATGTTAAGGTGGATATTGGGGGGGGGGGGGGGCAGTATTTCTTGCCTAAAGTAATAAATAAATTACATAGAGTGAAACAGTTTTATCGCTTACCAACTGGTTAAACTGATCTAATGCTTATCCAATGGGACGTCCCCTGGAATGCATGCATTACTAAACAATATGTTTTCTTTGCGAAACTCGTGGGCAAATAACCTATGAGAAACCTTCAATAAACGGTATACCCATGATCAGCCTAAAATAGGTATCTCATAATTTTCTGAACAGGAAACCGTAAGGACGCTAGAAAATAAGCAAAGTGAACCATAATAACCAGCCGTTAGCAGCTAAACTAAATGTGAAGTAAAATAAACGGATAAATAAAATAATAATAATATGAAAAATCACGAGGGACAATAACAAAGAATGTTGGTCAGAAGTTGAACTTACACTGAATTTCCGAGTAGTCACCATTCCTGTCGGCACTGACGACCTCGTCAGACTCTGACTGGTTCCCTATAAATGTCATCGTCACATGGTCAAATATGTGCGTAGTAGGAAATAGAAATTTTGGGATTATATTTATACAATTGTGTTATGGATACGAGCATGCTATGAGTCATATTCACCAGAGAAACTTTCATCATGGAACATGCTTTAGCCTTGAGCTAATTGGCTAAACGAGTCACGTTTTTGGAGACGCGGTTGGGCGATGTGTCACAAAATTTTGTAATGATTTCCACTTACTTACAACCAAGTCGTTGCTGCGGAAATTTATCTTCGTCATTCGTCTTCGTAGAAAAATCGTTCACTGTTCGTTGGAAAGCCCTTATTTAATGCATTAATTATATACGTCAAAACCGCTGTAATATGGGAGAAACTGAGATATACAAAACTGTATATACCCCTGAGTTAATAGAACGGTAAGCAACATTCGCGGTAAGAGCCATCATTGATTTAGTTTTAGTTTATTGACATTTTCATGTCTTTGCTTTGGAACATGAACTGAAAAATCGTCACGAAAACTAAGCAAATCTTGCTCACGCGACCAATAAATAAAATATGCTCACTGTGTTGCGTAGAGAACAATCAACAACCTTACATTTTGCTTTGGAACTGAAAAATCGTCACGAAAACTTTGATGCTTGGGTTTAACTAACAACCTTACTTTACTACCTTGTTGTGTAGTGGTTGACATGAAAATGTCCCAATGTGTTGCAGACTCGTATGCAAGCATTTCTGAAGCATTTAATTTTAGTTTTATTTCGAAGGAAGGTGTTATTTATGGAGTACTTTGGCAACGTATTTACGAAATGGAATCTAAGGATAACTATAACATGTTTAAACTTCCATTTAAGGTGGTTGTGAGTCCTAATTTACGTATCAGCGTTGAAATGCGTTCTCAGGAAACCCTGGTATCTGTTTAGTCTATGAATGTCACTAACCAGCTGAGACGTAAAGAGACATTCTGAATTGCGGTGTGCGGGAAATCGGGTAGTTGAAAAGCAGGCCTTCAAAGAGCTAAATGAATACAGCAGACAACAAATTCACAGTAAAAGGAAACAGCAAACAAATAAAATTAGGCTAAAGCATGTTCCATCTTATTGAATTTTAGCCAAAGGCTTGCCGCCTGGCGTGGCCCGAAGGGCCGAGTTTTTTTTGCCGTACCACTTGAGTCTATTTTCCAAATTACGTGTGGAAAGAAAATCATGAATTTGAAGTTTGGAAGAATATAAGACAATAGAAAAGAAAGTTGGTAAGAAGGTAAACTTACACTGAATTTCGGAGTAAAGACCATTTCTGTCGTCACTGTTGTCATCTGCTGACTCTAGTTGGTTCCCTATAAATGTCATGGTCATGTGATCATTCAATATGTGTGCACTAGCAGATTGAGGTTTGAGATCATCTATACAATCGTGTTATGAATAAGAGGAAGCTATGAGTCATACACACTAGGGAGACTTTATTTTCACCTTACCATTTTTGTCAATAATTGACAAAATTGAAAATTATTTTCAAAATTACTTCTACAGGGAAAATCATGAATTCGAACTTTAGAAGAATATACAAGACGAAAGTCATTCCCGCTCGCCTTGTATACCTTACATTGTATAAGTACTGAAGAGAACGTCCTGTAAATACGATCACAGCCGGTGTTCACATCTGCTTTTTATCAATTTTTGCAACTTTGAGTAAATTAGTTAGTAAAGTAAGCAACCACTTCAGGTTCGTCCGGCCATTCATGGCGTCACGGACGTCATCAGCTCTCTTCCGAAAGGAAGGATCAGAATTGGGTCCGCAGATTTTGCTCATGTCTACTTCTTATTCCCGCATCTCCTAAAGTAAATTCACCAAAAATTCACCAAAAAATTATTAGGATATGTGATCCTTCCCTTCGATGATCTCACAGCAACAGGTCCATTAAACCTGCTAAAGGCCAGAGATGGGCGAATTCTTATTCATAAATACGATTATGAATACAAATCAAATCTGAGACTTTATGATTATGAATACGAATACAGGTACGAATACAAATACAATCGTATTC
Organism: Apolygus lucorum; assembly: GCA_009739505.2. Taxonomy (NCBI): domain Eukaryota; kingdom Metazoa; phylum Arthropoda; class Insecta; order Hemiptera; family Miridae; genus Apolygus; species Apolygus lucorum. The sequence goes on along the minus strand of CM019177.2, from coordinate 40,819,853 downwards.
ACACTTTGAATGCGATTTCCCCCGTATTCGTATTTTGAATAAGATTTTATGATTTATTCTATAATTCCCCAAAAATCGATTTTTTTAACGATTTTCCCTGAAAATCATATTTTTTAAAAATGATTTCCTCCAGAACTCTAGACATATTTATAACCTAACATTGTCAAAATAATCAATCGAAATTCGAAAGGCTCACAAATTCTTATAGGATTTTTCACGCAGAATCGAATGAGACCAATCCCAGGTCGCTACAACCAACCGTATAGACACTACGACGACATTTCCGCTGAAAATCGTATTTTTTTTTACAATTTGCACTGAAAATCATTAAAAAATTATGTTTTTTACCGCAATTTTGGTCGTATTTATTCCCTAAAATTGCCAAAATAATTAATAACATAATAATAATAATTAATAATTAATTCGAAACGCTTACCAATTCTTATAGGATTTTTCACGCAGAATCGAATGAGACCAACCCCAGGTCGCTACGACTAACCGAATACAAAGTACGACGAAAGTTTCGCAGAAAATCGTATTTTTTAAAACGATTAGCACTGGAAATCATTAAAAAATTATGATTTTTACCAGACAATTTCGTCGTACTTTCTATTCAGTGATACCTGGGGTTGGTCTCATTCGATTCTGCATGAAAAACCTATGAAAATTGGTGAGCGCTTCGAATTTTGATTGATTATTTTGACAATGTTAGTTTATACATAATATGTATAACCTAACATAGTCAAAATAATTAATCAAAATTCGAAACATATTATGTCCAGAGTTCGGGAGAAAATCGTAAAAAAAAGAATGATTTTCAGGGAAAATCGTTTAAAAAATTCGATTTTTGGGGAAATCATAGAAAAAATCATAAAATTGTATTCAAAATATGAATACGGGGGAAAATCGTATTCAAAGTGTGAATACGTATTCGTATTCATATTCATACCTGTATTCGTATTCATAACCATAAAATCGCAGATATGATTTGTATTCATAATCGTATTTATGAATAAGAATTCGCCCATCTCTGCTAAAGGCCGTTGGTCAGTTTTAGCAACATTTCCAAGAAGTACTTGGTTTGTTTCGTCACACTGATTTTTTTTTAAATTTCGGTAAATAACGACCTTTGAGGCCTTCAATAAAAGGTAAATTCGTGATCTTTTTAAAATCCACCATAATTTTCCAAATAGGTGATGGTAAGGACGCCATAAAATGAACAAATCGAACCACAATAGCCAGCCCTAAGGGAAACGTTTAACAGCTAAATTAAACGCGTAACAAAATAAACGGGTAACTAAAATAAATCTAAAAATTGATGAGTGACAATTACAAAGGAAGTTAGTTAGATGGTGAACTTACAATGAATTTCGGAGTGGCTCTCGTTGGTCTCGTTAATTCTAGGAACTCCAGGATATACGAACTGGGGCTGAGGAAGATAAATGCGAAGATACCCCTTTTTCAGACAGAAAAGTGTGGTAAAATCATTTGTTTTCGGTTTAAAAGTAAAAATAATCTTGAAGGTAGACTTAACGTTCAGGATGAAGTAGGCTTTATTAGCCGAAATGTGCATGAGGGAAACGGTACTGGTAGAAAATTTAGGTAATTCTAACTATTATAGCTTACATAGGTGATTCTGCTTTTCCAAGTTATAATAACTTTACTTTGGATCTGACATAAACACAGTTTGCTGAACATCCTCATTTTATTTATTATTTTCAATAATACTAATATTTTTAATCCCCTCGAAATTTTGTGGTTTACGTTGTAAGATATATAGAATCTAAATATCGAATGAACCGATTTCGATTAAATTTGGTATATTGGCTTCTTTTACTAGCTAGTTATGCCCTTACGGTTTTTGTTATTGTCGATCACGTCAAGAGGGTAAAAATTTGAAGGAAAAACATTTTCAAAAAGTCCTGGCCCGAAAACTTTCAATATACAAGTATAGTTTTTTCTTAAATTTGAAATGGGTAGATTTTCACTACACATGGCACCACTCAGTAGGCCCAATAGTTTGCTTATGAGGATACTTAATTACCCAATTGATGTTCCATGATATTGTTTCGTCAATTTAAGAAAGGGTTCAATTTTTAGAAACCAATGAAATCACCCAGCCTTTTCACTATTGTTGAAGAGAATTTATTGTGAAATTTATCAGAATCCAACACCCTCGTGATAGTATCCACCTGTTGAGCTGCCCCAAGAGGACCCACATCCCTCTGCCCTGTCTACCCATGGACCTTAGAAGGAGCTCTTTAGGCCGCTGCAAGGAAGTTCTTGGAGGTGGCTGGAAGAATGATGAGTCTGTGATTCCCCACGAACGTTTACTGTCGGAAGTGAGCCAAATTTCAGCTGAAAATATACCTAAACCTTCTTTTTTCGTTTCTTCGAATACAATTTCATGTCACCCAGTTGAGCTTTCCTAACAGCCAAGAACCAAATTTCTTATTGAAGGTGCCGACAACTGTGGGTTAACGATGTTTTGCTGGTTACTTTCTGTCAAAATAATCTTCATTGTTAACCTTGCGCAAAAATATGTTTGTCAGATACCTACAATTGATGAAAAGGACGGGTGATCTAAAAAAACCGCTATGTAATAATTTGTTGGATGTGCTTGAAAAATTCGAAATAATTATTTATTATTATTATTAAGAATAATTATGAATGAGGTAATTTCTCAATAAACTACCCATTACTTGATTTTGGCAATAGCTTGGTTTTCCCCATTCACAACGTTACCCTCACTGATGTTTGTGCCCCCCTTTCACTTTGTCTGCTTTGGTGCCAATCAAGATGATCCGTCTAGTCCCTTTCAATTCTCAGAGCCAATACGATTTAAATTTCTCCTTTCATTGATATCCAGAAAACTCAGGAAAATTAAACAACTATAATATTTGTGGTATTTTACACCCATCACTTTACCTCAGCAGTAGAAGAGAAGTACAAGACTACTGACAGAATCGCCCTGTAGTACATGTCTAACGGATAGGTACAACTGAAAGACGGAGTCGCTTTCCGTTAAAAGCAATGAATAGGGCAGTGATATAAAAGAATATCATAAAAACTGAAGCCTAAAACAAAGAATAGTAACAATATAATACTATTCGGATAGGAGAAATCAAACTTGATCGTCTGGTTTGGCGGCTCTGGAAAGTAAACCACATCACATTACTAAAATCATAAATTTTCCATGTCGGTATCATAAATTAAAATCGTCTGGGTACGTGATGTAATAAATAAGTTGATTATCCAGTGCAGAATACTATGTATTTAACGTTTATGGTGATATCAAAGGAAACATATTATTGCCGAGATACCTCTTGACACTTACGTCAATGGGAGATAGATCTGTTTTTTAAAGCGAATTGATAAATTCTTCGTATCCGATGCATAGTAGATAATCTCAAAACCTCATTCTCCAAGTACCACTCTCCTCTAAGTTTGATGATCACATAACGATGTCATTTATATTATAGGGTACCACACAATCCTTGGAAAACCCATGAAAATTGAAACTGCAGAAGTTATGCTTATGATTAATTTAAGTTGACCACCAATGATCCAATCTCGATGAAATTTATAAGGAACCGTCTTTTGTCTCAAACACACAATCACATTGCTGTTACGCAATGACACCATCAAATTTGCAGGATTTGTTTAGGAGAAGTGCAAAGTGTCAAAGTTTTCCGAAACTTGACGTTCTTTCAAATTATCATTGTCTGAGCTGCTGTGCTACTTCTTACTTGATAATTTTCAACAAGGATAACCCATTAGTCTTACAGTAAATTTAAGGCTGATTTCGAAAATGTGGTTGTTGAGAAAGAGTTGTTAAGGAGGAAAAATTAGAGGCCTATGGGAAAAATATGGTTTTCTAATTTAAAATAAAGAAAAATCTTATATAGGGAACAGATTGGTGCAATCGGTGGCATTCTGTTCCACTTGATATATTCAATCATGCACGTTCATTTTTTGTCACACCGACATAGCTACACTAAAAGAGTCTCTCAGACCGGTAGAAGTAGGTGCCCTCTAGTTCCTTAGTGAACAAGACTCGGAAGTCGGAAATTCTGCCTGGGGACCCAACATTCCCCCATATCCTCTCCTGGCTGAGACCCTCCTAGCCACTCGCCTAATTCAGTACATATTTCAATTTAAAACCACAGCCGCTTTGGTTAATCAATATTATCATGTGCCCATGATTGTTAAAGCTTAGATTTATAAGTACACATACGGGGTGTACTCATTTTTTTAGAAAACTTTGATTAATTCTTAGAAAAACATAAAATTATAATAAAAATTCAATCAATATTTATGTCGCCCCCCATGGCCCCTAGACGGGAACTTTTCGAAACTCGTTTCCAAGACCATGTTTTTAGGATATAAGATCGATTTCCCTCAGTAGTGCTACCTGAATGGCCGCCATTTCCGGACCACTTTCCACTGGATCCGTTTAAGCTCCCATCCTATTTCAGCTTTAGGAGTATAGTATAAATCCTCACACATTTCTATATAAAGAACCATTTACAATCAGGTGCCGATTAAAAATACTGTAGCCTACATACGATCTCACACTCTTGGTAAAAGGTGGTTGGAACTGTGGAGGAACACCATATGAACGTCGTTACATAAAATTTATTGCAGTTTTTTCCTTCTTTGGAGCGCCTCGAAAGCAAATTACTAATTTTTGTGCGGGTTGCGTCAGCCAAAAATTGAGCTCCAGAAGTTTCCTAACGGCTTTCTCGGAAGGTACGTGGCGTATTTGGTGTTTTGATGAATGAAGTTCACGTAAGATGAAACCCTCGTGTAAGCACTGGGAAAATTGTGCCGATTGCAACCGATACCCCACGACACGATTCCTGGGAAACATAAAATAAATTATGATAGTCGAATTATTCAGACAGTAAATAAATTATATATGTTTGACAACCACAATGCCCTGCATTTGAGGGCTGAGCGGTGCAGCTGTGGACAGGAGTCCATCCAGCCAGTGACCTGCTCCGTTACACTCCAATATCAAAAACGCTGCAAATTATTACACAATGGTTTATTATTTTTAATTTTTCTATATAGATCACTCGTCTGCAAAGCCACCAACCATCCAACATGAAGAAAAACATCGATCGCATTTCGGTCAGCTTTAATTTGAACGGAGATTAGGCCTCTTTTGCGATTCACGCTCGTGTTTCTGATTTATCGTACGTCCAAACTTTAAATTCTCGTAGTGAGCGAACGGTTTGTCCTACAGAGCTCCGTGTGGTCTCAAAAAATTCTAAAAATTCTATAGAATCTTAAATTGAAGGAAAATAATACCTTAATATCAAAATGTTTTGAGTTAGGGCGTTTTCAAAATTTCAAAATTGATTTTGGAACCCTTAGAAGTGACATACATCAACCAAAATCTTCGGGGCACAACTAGACCCCAAATGGAGCCTACATACCAAATTTCATAAAAATCGGTCAATGCTAAGTGGCAAAAGTGCGACGGCCAAATGTTTATTCGATTTTTGGCTTCTACGTACCTTGAAACGTAAACCATAAAATTTTGAGGGGGTGTTAAAAAAAATTTTTTCTTGGTCGATTCCAAAGGTTCATTATTGAAATAATAAACCAAAATAGGACATCAAAAATTAGCCGCTGCAAATTATTACACGACATTTTATAAGTTTGCTGTAAAGATCAGCCGTGTGCGAAGAACACGGTATTTCTATTAATAGTACCTACCAACCATATTACCGCACAAGATTAACAATCAAGATTACTCTGACAGAAATAATAATGACTCATGCAGCACGAATGGGGCTTTTTGGATTATCATTTTCAATAATGGTCCTTTGGAAACGAGCAACAATTTTTAGGTTTGGGACGTTGGTAAACTCCGATCCACAAAAGCAGGTGAGGCAATTAGTAGCCATCAGATCCAAAGTAAAGCAATCATCAGAGCCAATTCTGATCTTTCCTTTGAAAGACAGCTGATGACGTCCATGACGCCAGGAATGGCAGTCGGAAGAAAATTCAACCTGATATGATGGTTTACTTAACTTACTTTTTACTTTACATCACCCAGAGCTCTATAGGCCCTCTTGTTCGCTAATGAGGATAATCACTTACCAAGTTGATGAATTATCCATGACTTTTCTCCATCAATAGATAGTTTTAAATTTTTTGAATCGAATGAAACCACCCAGATGATCTACTATCAAAAAATGAGCAATTGAGTAAATTTTATCAGATTACAACACCCACCTGTAAGTAACCTAAGAGAATCGAACCCCCCACCTACCAATGATCCTTAGAGGGTCGTCGGAAAAAGCTGTGTTCTTCGCAGACAGGTGATCTACAAAGAGTCTATGTCAATCTAAAGTCGGCTCGCGAGTGTATGTGATAATGTATCACTGTACTTAGGCTTCCAAGTAGTCTCAATATGTATGACTCTGCACGTGGTAAGGTTATACATTTCGAATTTGGTCACGTGTCATGTTGCTCTGAATGGTTTAGGCCTTTTTGAATAAAAGTACCAAATACAAGATTGGATGATCCATTTATCAGTATGTAATCGGTTCCGATAGAGAAGATAAATACAGCTTTTAGAAGAAGAATCCCCCTCAAGATTATTAAAATGGAAACTGGGCATCGGACCTGTTAAGTTCAAAACTTTCTTTTACCAACAAGAGCTACTCACTGATTATAAAGCAATAAAGAATATAATTATCATTAACATCTTACCTTGTATAACGAATCCCTGGGGAGTTCTCTCTACGACGCCTCCGCCACTGTCCCCCTGTAATACCGTATCAAATCATAATAAAATAGAACACATAATTCATACGATTTCATGATTTGTATTTTTATTACGAGGATTAATAACGACAATATTATTGAGTTGGTCATCAGATAATATGAGTATACTACTAGTCATATTGTGATGATAGAATTTGTACTCATAAAACCATTTTTCGGATTCATCTATAACTGCTGGTGGCGATACATTGTTTCATGTATATGTAAGTACAAAATTCGACCTTGTCATATCCAACAGAATGCAAAGAGCCCTACACATCATCCATAAGTGGTGTACAACAGAGGGTTTACGTGTGAACCCAGATAAAACAGTGTTGGTACCTTTTTCCAACAGGCGTAAGCTGAACCTCAAGGTGCTTAATTTTGATGGAACAAAACTATCCACTAAAACGGAAGTTAAGTACCTGGGGGTTACCATGGACCATAATTAACATGGAACTCACACATAGGACAGATTGCCAACAAGGCAAGATACATCCTATGGGCTGGACAAAGAATGTTTAGCAAAAACCTGGGGACTAAAGCCAAAGATGATACTGTAGTTATATACAGCCATCATCAGGCCTATAGTCTCCTATGCTGCCCTTGTATGGTGGCCCAAAACCACCAAGTAGCTGTCCAGAGGATCTTCAACAAAGTCCAAAGACAAGCATGTTTGGGAATCACCGGCACTATGCCCACTTGCCCTACCGCAGCAATGGAGGTACTTCTGGATCTCTCGCCGCTACATATCCATGTACAAAGAGTGGCCTTTCTAGGGGCTGCAAGGCTGCTACGGCTGGGATCCAGGGTCAACCACCACAAAATTCTTGAGAATTATGAAGGTGGAATGGCTCTGACAGTCTCTGATCTTATGATAGGAAAACAAAACTTTGAAATACCTTTCAAGGTGGTTATTAATGATAGAGACCACTGGAAAAAGGGGGTGCCCAACCTTGCACCGGGCTCTCTTGTGTGGTATACAGATGGATCAGTCATGTGTGGAAGATCTGGCATAGGCATTTAAGGCCCTACGGCCAGCCTTATAAAGTCCCTCGGGACGAATGCCACAATCTTTCAGGCAGAGGTCCATGCAATTCAACTGTGCGCTGAAGAAATGCTGAACAAGCATATCAACAGGGCCAAAGAGTACATCTTGTCAGACAGTCAGGCTGCCCTGAAGGCCGTTGCTTCATACACTATAACTTCGAAGCTGGTCTGGGAATGCCTGAATACCCTCAAAACTGTGGCCCAGGACAACCAGGTCACCCTACTCTGGATTCCTGGGCATGAGGGTTATGAGGGTAGTGAAACTGCTGATCGTCTTGCGAAAAGAGGCTCAGAGTCCCTGCCAATTGGGCCGGAACCATTCCTGGGATCCACCAAAAGCTGCTTACAGAATGTGGTTAACAACTGGGAAAGAAATGAGCGAGTAGAATACTGGCAGAAACCTCCCAGGCCTGAGACAGGCAAAACTATTTGTGACGTTCTCTAAGAAACGGGCTAAAGAACTTATAGCTATGCCTAAGAAGGACGTCAGAATTCTTGTGGGTCTGCTAACAGGTCACTACCCACTTCGCTATCACCTAAGAAGATAGGCAAACTAACAACGGACATCTGCCGCTTCTGCGACATGGAAACGGAAGATGCCGAACACATCATGTGCCACTGTGAAGCACTGTGAGCTAGATACACAATCCTCGGAAGTGATGTCTTAGCTCCTGACACCATCTCTAAGGTGGCATACACCGATCTTCTCTGCTTTGCCAAAAAGTGGGGAGAAGGGGTGTTCAGTAAACCCTTGTTAGTGGGCTAACATAGCCTGGAGGCACTCCACAATAGATCTTGTTGGTCGCAGTGGAAGGCGTTTGTATATCAACTCATCTAAGACCTCCTACTCTATATAAAAAAAAGTACAGTATTCAGTTCTGGGCTTTATTGTCACTAGACGTGTTATGGCAGCTAATAGTGAGGGGAGGGGAGGTATACATGTTGGGTACCTTCTATCAGTTATGGGCTCTCTTATTTTACTAAAAATTATATAATGTTGGCATATTAACAAAATTACACTGGATAAACTGTTTTGTGCAGCAAAGACTTTTTTTTTTAAATTCTACCGTTTATCAGTTGATATCCAATAGGCCCCTCAAATCTTACTTCACCATTTCTGAGACGTATTCCGCTCGCATATAAATATACCTTTATTGATTATTTATATTATAAGGATGCCTTGCCTAGGGCACTTCAAATCGATTCTACGTAAAACTTCATGTGGATTGATTGCTAGAACCAAACATGCAAAACCTTCTCGATTAGTAAACAGCATTACTTTCTGCCTGTCCCCAACCTATTGATAAATATAGGCTGGTCTGTCGCTAAAAACAGTTTCAAAACCATCTTGTTCATTATTAGTTTCTGCAAAGACCCTCATAGATCAACCTACTATAAGGTTTTAAAGATAATTTTTTCTGGCTAGGCTGTCAGATCGCTAAAACTTGCACGCAGAATCATCTCGATCCGCCACCGACACCTAATAAAATCCTAAGTTCTTATGGTAGATTATTGGAGATAAAAGTGAACGAGACATGAGAAGGTGAATGTTCAGTTCAGTGTCCCACGATGATAATGATTCCATTGACAGTTGAGCGATTTCTATACGATTTCTATTACGAACTGCTTTCGCAATAATAATCTACAAAAACCTCTAGGGACATTGTGATTTTTGCTGCACAACATTTGTTTTTGAGCAACCAAATAGATCGGGATTTGGGGGCTCAGTACGTATACAGGGTGGTTCCTAATGAATGTCCCACCCTTCACATCTACGCCATAAAAAGGGTTAAAATGTGCCAAATGTATTCCATAATTTATCTCAAAGAATTCAAATAGCATATTTTCGTTTGCTTCACGCCCTCGTAAATGCGCAATGCGCATCAACTTTCAACTTTCATCACTTTTTTTTCAAATGGGAGCGCCAATTTTTTATTCCAAATTTGGATTTCACGCAAAATTACATGAAAATTTGACCCCTCAGACGATTATTTTTACGGAGCGTAACTCGACCAGCAAGCGCTCAGAACCGCGGAACCGTGAAATTGTTCAAAAATCTAGTTCGGAGGAACTCAAAGTGTGGCACATGAAATTTCATTATTTTATGACGCTGAATTACGTAGTGATATCAGTTTTGTAATCGAAAGCCTGAGACATGGTCGTTTATGAGAAATATCACCTTATTTATTGCCTTACCTCTTGATAATTTTTTTCTGGCAGTTTTTAGTTTATGACTTAATCATCACAGTGAATTCAAAATCGCAAACTTTAATGATGTGTGAATTCAATTAACTAAACGTTCAACTAGCGTAAGTTCAAGTTTGAGAAAGTACAAATGGAGCAGATAAATAGTCCGAGAGTTAGAAAACCCCGAGTTGTTTACCTCTAGTGGTTCAATCCTATTCAAATGCTTTTGGTACCCTAACATTCAAGTTTTCTCTGAGTATCCTCCTGGATGTAGAAACCAACCACCTGCCTAATAACTCATGTAACTAAAATTAAAATTATCAAGAGCCAGAATTTAAGGTGATTTTTTTTTAACATGACCATGTTTCAGGCTGTAATCTCGGTTTAATCTAGTCAAATAAATAACCTTACAACACCACGCAAAAATTTTACGTTTGAATTCGTCGCAAAAATTATGGGGAATACCGTTTGACTTTATGGTTTATTATTTTCAATAATGAACCATTGGAATTTTTACAAAAATTTTTACCACCCTCAAAATTTGTTGGTTTACGTTTCAAGGTACGAAGAATCCAAAAAATCGAATATATACTTTTCCGTCCGTGGGGATTTCGATGAATTTGGTATATGGGCTCCATTTGGGGTCTAGTTGTGCCCCGAAGCTTTTGGTTGATGTCAGTCACTTCTAAGGTTGAAAAATAAGGGTTGACATTTTGAAAACGCCTTAGCTCAAAACATTTTGATGTAAAGGTATTGTTTATCCATAAATTTAGGATATTATTGAATTTTTAGAATCGAATGAGACCACCCGGAGCTCTGTAGGGCACTCCGTTATCCCTATGAGAATTTACGGGTTGGACACGAATGTGACTCGCAAGAGAGGCCAAATCTTTGTTCAAATTTTAGCTGACCAAAATGCGATCGTTGTTCGTTTCTTCTTCGAGTTGTACTCAGTTTTGCCTCTTTAGCGTCAGTTAGCGTCTTTTTTTAGTAATCGAATTTAATAATAATTATTAATTGCCCTAATAATTAGGGCAACCTCAACTCCCTGTTTTTTTTTTCGAGCTGAGTGTGAAGCGTTTTTTTCTCCCTAATAAACTTGATTGTGAAGTAGGTAAGTGGTAGGTAGGTAGTAACTATGGTTGGTAGGTAGTGACAATGGCAGGGTCGCGTTCTTTGCAGACGAGTGTTTTTTACCCTTTTTATGTCGAAAATGGGAGGGGTGGTCCATTAAAATCCACTCTGATAAGGAAGTTTGGAATAATCACGATCGAAGATTTATAGGGTCTAGCTCATATGATAAACGTTGAAAATTATTCAAGAAATCACTCGTCTGCAAAGATCTCAGCTCTGCAATTGAAATTTTTTTTCATTTCACCTACCAACCTTAGCTACCTACTACATAATTGCTCTCACACGCTTCACTCTGGATTCGAAGAAATAGGGAGTTGGGACTCGAAGAAACGAACAGCGATCGCAATTTGGCTAGCTAAGATTAGAACGGAGATTAGACCTCTTTGGTGATTCACACTCGCGATTCTGTTTTGTCGAAGGAAAACCCTTAAGTTTTCGTAGGGAGCGAGTGGATTGTCCTACAGTGCTTCGCATGGTCTCAAATTCAATACTATCATAAATTGGAGAAAAACAATGTACCTTTATTTCGAGAGTTTTCTTCTCGAGCTAGCCATTCTTGATAATGTCAACCATTATTTTTTCACCCCTTAGAAGTGACTGACATCAAGCAAACGCTTCGCGGCCCACTAGACCGCAATGGAGCCCATATACCGAATTCCAACCAAATCGGTCCATGGTTGCTAAGAAAAGTGCCGCGTACGGCGGACGGA